>JAEQML010073850.1:0-14730 GCA_016904865.1 Pissodes strobi | reverse complement strand
TAAAAATATAGCCTAGAGCCTATGGTTTGAGGGTTGACACTTTAATAATTAGGTATATTATTTATTAACCACTTCTTATGTCAGTTTTTAAGCTTTCTTTATATGCAAAGCGTTAATGCGTAAAAAAAGGTTTTTGTTTTTAATCCTATTAAAAATCTATTTTCTGTCTCTCTCTAACACATAAGTTCTTATGGAAAATGTCACTAATATGAACTTTTCGAATAAGTGCGATACATCATGCCAGGAGCATCAAAACATAAAAAAAACAATATAGGTAGTTAAAGAGTTTACCAGGAATTTCAAGTGTTCTGTCTCAATTTGGCGGCGGACGGCATTTGATTTAAAATCAGTTAAAACATTCCTTCGCCAATTTGTTCAGATCTGGTTTTTGAACAGTCATAATTTATGGCAAATTATGTAGAAAGTAATTAATTAATTAATAATGGATTATCGGATTGAAAGATAGGGAAATAAAAATCAGGTAGTGAATGAACCTTCAATTAATCTAGAATAAAACGAATATGACATAAAGATAAAGGCAAGGATAAAGGTAAATTTAGTACAAATTACTAAAATAAATAACAAACGAAAGGTCTTGAGTCTGGCAACCAAACTGAAAGGTAACTAGAAGCAAGATTATGAATAAATGCTTTTTCAATTAGTCTAAAGCGAATAAAGATACTCTTGTTGCTGCCATGGCCCAAAGTTGTATTTAGAAGAGTATGCTCTTTAAATATTAGAGGAAAAATAAATCAATTACGTGTAGGTTTAAGAATAACCAATTAAGATCAACGCTAGCGAGATCACATAAAGAAAACAACATATAGCGATACTGGATTATGCGATATAGGGTCTCCTAGTTTATCGAGCTTTCAAATTATTGCTCTCCTTAACCGGAAACTTACTATACGCTATATGCAAAGACAGTTGGTCCTTTTAATTGAATTGCATTCAAAAAAATAAAAAGTCTATAGCCTTTGTAGGAATAAAGCTCTCTTTTCTCCTTCACAAAGCTTTAGGCGTCAATAAATCTTTATATCCGACAGGAAAAATACACTCCAAGAGTACAATACAACATCAGTATATGCAAAAGGCAATAATTGCACGATATAGGCAAAATATACCCGATGGCTGCAAGACAACTTGGGTTATATCCGAAAAATACTAGATACAAGATATTATAGACAATGCTTGTCTATTTAATGCACCAAGCATCATTTTACCAGAGGCACATAAACAACAACAGACAGAGTAGGCCATTCACAAATTACCAAATGTTTACATTCCAATATTAGAAACATTCGCGTGAAGAGGGGATAAAGTAATGAATGAAAATGATGAAGATGGCGCACGCAACGAAGCACGTCCAACATTTCATTCGTGTACGGCCACAATGACGCGCCTGCGTTATGTTCCTCCCGGCGATAGGCGTAACATTTTAGGGGACACCTGTTTAAAGTCAGGTATCATTGAAATAAGCCTGCTGTCAAACAGAAGATAAAGCCATTACAATAATTAAAATGACTAGACATAAAAGAATAATTTATTAATATAGAAATATGCACATAGGTAAATATAAAAATAAATTTTAAGTTCAGTTCGGGAAAAAAGCAATTTACGTTTAACTCATAGTTGTATAGAGGATTGATTACATATTTATTGCATGGTGTCGCTAGCCGCCGCGCCGTGCCTGGCTACTTGGGAATAATACTAATTATATAAAGAAACAAAGCAAAAAAAACAAATTTCATTCATTACGAAATAAAATTAATTTGGTGTTCATACTTTGTATTGTGTTTTGAGGCTATGCTCGGGTTCTTTCGCCAAAGGAATAACATTAACAGGCAAAGATAAATGCACAGAACGGACAAGAACTAAATAAAACAGGCATTTGGGCAATCAGATACGGAAGTTATTTCATGTGGTAAAGTGCCAGTGAGGTCACAGATTTACCTCTCCATCCTTTACAATCTTCAAATAAAAATTAATCATAGATCTGAAGTGTACTTCGCTGATTTCGTGAACAATGTGAAGTGGTGACATAAGGCCCAGGGTACAAAAGTTTCTAGTGGAAAATAGATATAACACTTCGTAGTTTTTGTGTTTTCATGTTGATTCAAGTTTTGTATTATAAATGTTTACATGTTAGTATTATAATCCACATGGTATATCTTAAAGCAAAAAAAATATATTTTAACATGCTCTATTTTCTAGTAAATGTCATTTTTCTGTCATATTATTAAAAACAAACTGCCGCATTGTCTTTGCAATTTACCTAAAATGATTCACGATATGTGATAAGATAAGGATACGCCTCGACTTGGGTGGAAAAAATTCCACGTGCACAATAGTCAAAATTTGATTTAAAAGCAAATCTCTTGTAATTCCCAGTATGAATTTTAAGCTCAATTTAATTATCATTTCCCTACACAATAGCATATTTTTTAATGAGAAATTTATCTTAGATCAAATAAAATTACAAAAGACTGTACCTTCTCAAAGCACCTCTCACTCTCATGGGCGGCATCACGAGAGACAATCTCCTAGATTTTCTAATTTTCAGATCAGAGGAGATTCTCAAAAAGATGCAATCGCACACAAATCACATAGTCCCACTATCGGCCATGAAGGAGTGTTTGTCCTATTTAAATCTTACAAACTTGCATATTGAAATGAAATTTCATATTAAAATAAGTTTTTCTATTGCTGTGTTTGTCGAAAAATAATTATAATATTATTATTTGATTCAAAAGAGACTAAGCAATTCTCAAATAAGATATTTTAAAAAATAATAATTTCCAACGAACTTGATGGGCGCTGATATCAATGCAAAAAATTCAGCAGCACGATTGTCAAAGAGTGCTGTAATTTTATTATGTTGAGCCATTACAATTTCTCTCTTTACGTTCCTCTGTAACCTTGAATATTCGATACTGATTTTACCGGTTCCGTTCAAACAGTAAGCTGAAGATTGAAGATTAAGATTAAAAAATTTTATTAATTTTAGTAGAAATAAACATAAGTGAAATCGGAACAAAATTGATGTTACGAAATTACTGAAATTACCGTAAAAACTTAGAAGTAACATTCGTTGCATAAATTAACATAAAAGAGCAATGGGAGCTCGGGAGCAAAAGCTCTTCAAGGTTGCCACTTTTTATAGAATTAAGCTGGCATAAGATAAGTGCGGCAAAGTATAATAATTATTATTCAAAAACTGCAATTTGTAATGATGCTCTTAATATAGCGTCAAAACAGAGTTTTATCCACAATACCGAAACAGAATATTTGCACTCGACGCGCGTTCCGCTAACCATGTTAGCATCATCAGGAGATGATTAAAACAGTTTTAATCATCTCCTGATGATGCTAACATGGTTAGCGAAACGCGCGTCGAGGGCAAATATTCTGTTTCGGTATTGTGGATAAAACTCTGTTTTGGTGCATGTTGCCGAAGGTTCCAAACCCCAACGTAGTTAATATAGCGGAATAACATTTTATATTGATTTTTTTCCAGAAATGAAATATCTTATATTATGACTTTTCTTTATTAATATATAATATTATATGATAAATTAGCATTCCTAGTTGTCTGAGCAAAGCAACAGGTGTCATCCAAAAATATCTACTATTTCAGAGTTGCAAAAATACTCTAAGTTGAATAATAAATATTAAACAATATATTTTTGGCATATTATTATCATGGTGTCCATTTTGTTGGGTCTTACGGTTAAACGTGGCAAGATTGGAGGTTTCATAGCAAAGTCAAAGCTTAGGTATTCTTAAATAAGCATTGACAAATAACAATATTTACAGAACATATTTAACTTGAATGTGACAACATACTCTATTTCAGTAAAACTAGTATTTACTTTCTACAAAGTACAAATTTTCATTTTACAAGCGGTTGTAAGATGGTATATAATGCAATCATTCGTAAAATGTAAATATCGAGGGTATCTTTCAATATCACTTTTAATGAATCCCCGGGAATCACCGTTTATATAACACTGAAAAGTGTGTATGTATAACTTTAGGAATTTATCGCGCACCAAATTTCGTATTGGTCGAAATCCTTCTTATAAAAGATAAATACAGATATCTCTGAAAGAGTGACGAGGGTCCATCCTAAATCCTTTAGGTTGCAAACAAATATGTACGTCAAGTATGACAAACTGAAATGTTATTAATCAAGAGAACCTATCTTATATCGGGAAAACGGAATTGGAAGTATTTGTTTTATTTTGTCACCCGCGTTTCGGTTTTATTTTAATTTATCATATAACGTCAACTATGAATTCTTTATGTCACTGCCCTGTTACGGACAATGCCATATTTAATAACATATTTTATATCTTTTAAACTACTATTTTTTTTATTCTTTTAAATTTTTGTCTTAAAATTTGATGGTTTTACGTATCTATGGTTCCTATTTTATTTTGCATTGTATTTGTAAAACTTTTGTATGTTAACGATAATTTATATTTTAATATTAATTTTATTCAGACATTTTTAGCAGGATGCCTACCTACATTTCTTGTTCCTGGCTGTTGTTTCTATCGGTTTCTCCAGTCAGTTATTTTCCTACTTTTAGTTTTAGTGTGTTGTTCTTGTTTTAAAGCATTCAGTTATCTGAGTTATTGTTTTTTTGGAGACCAGCTTTTTAAATTTTTTTGTAGATGTCTTGGCAATAATTTATGATGAAAAAATACCCAGATTGGCTCACACTGTCGTATAGCGCTAATTAACTCAAATTAAAAATGTATATACATGATTTTAAAGAACTTTTATTTGTTTTTACGATCTAACTAGTTTTTAACAATTTCTCGCTACCAAATTTTATTATGTTTAAATTAACCTTAAAACATGATTTAGATCTAAATATAGGTAATAATTTATTTTGAGATACGTGCAAAATTGCATTAACATAAGTATTAGTATTACGATTTTGTTTTGATTATTTCCTTCATCGTAAAATGGACCAATCAGACAGCCCGATTTTCTGAATAAATTTTGTTTAGATAAGTGATTATTGCACTAGACCTGTTTAACAGCGATTAAACTGCGTCCTCCATATCGGATTTCGTTTTGTCGATTGTAGCTGATTCTTGCAATTTTCATTAACGGTTTTTGAAAAAACAATATTTTATAAATGGTTTGAATGATCTAATATTGATTCTTATTGCTAAAAACTCAGATTTTCTTTAAAATTTGTATTTCATTATTTTGGTATAAGGTGACAGAAAATGTCAAATTTTGAAATATTTACATGTCGAATTTGATAAGCGGGCCTAGTCAACGCATCATTGGGATATGTAACCAAGGTTACTAATTCAGGAAATAATCTAGCCGTATACCACTCAAACTATGAATTCAATCAATTAAACTACATTCAATATTTCTCGCATGATTTTTCTTTTTGGCAAATAGTTTCATGCAAAATCATTTATAAATAAAAATTTTATTAAATTATTTTGCATTCAACATTTTCCAGAAAAATCATGCTCAAAATATTGAACGTAGTTTAATCGATTAAATTCATAGTTCTCGTGATATAATATATGATTATATCCTCAGTAATTTAAGTGTGGATTTAGGCAAAAGGCCTCAAAACCTTTTTATAATATTGTGTGGTTATTTTTCTTCTATTTTTCGAAAAGGAATAGCATATAACCAAAGTATATGTAAACTAGTAGGTTCACTCAGCGGTAAATCCTTTGATGTAATTCAGCCACATTCTTTTATATCAAGTGACAACTGGAGATGCCCAATGCGCTGCGTAAGTGTCCGATTGATTCGCGTGGCTTTCTCTAGTCAGAGATGTATTCAGGAGATTGTATGGACTCGTACCGAAAGACCAACTGAATGCCAGCCGGGTGAAAAATGAAGTGAAACTGAGGAAAGTTGTAAAAATATTTTCATAGAAGGAAATTGAAAAATTGCTATACGGGGTGTCATTTTTAGGTGATACCACTGTTGCTATCTCAGAATCTAACAAGAATTTAACAACACTGCAAATCGATCTTGAAAAGGCATCAATAATGGCAACTTTCTAATTTAATCAACTTTGTAGCTTTGACCGTTTCAAAGATAGCAATAATAGTGTATTACCTAAAATATATTTAAAAATATATAATAATATAATACTTCGGGATCTCATTTTTACTACACTTCTTTGGTTTCATGAAAGTGATTTTTCAAGGCCACGTTATGACATGGTTTATGTTTTCGTCTCGCGTTACGGCATTTTTATATCGTTGATTGGACGACTAACCAAAACTAACCAAATCTATCAAAATTGATTGTACCGTATCGACACCGGCACCGGTTCAAATGACTACAATAAGCTGAGACTAAGTGAAACTAACCAAAACTTGATTCGACGATTAACCAAAACTAACAAAATCTATCAAAATTGATTATAACGTATCGTAACGGGTTCAAATTACTAAAATAAGTTGATACTAACTGAAACTAACCGAAAGTTGATTGGAGTACTAACCCAAACTAACCAAATCTATTAAAATTGATTATAACGTATCGGAACAGATTCAAATAATTAAAATGAGTTGAGACTAAATGAAACTAACCGAAAGTTGTTGACGAATAACCCAAACTAACCAAATCTATTAAAATTGATTTTAATGTATTCTGAAAAGCTTGAAATGACTAAAATAAGTTGAGAATAAGTGTAGCTAACCGAGAGTTGATTGAACTACTAACCCAAACTAACCAAATCTATCAAAATTGATTATAACGTATCGGATGACTAAATTTAAGACTAAGTGAAACTAACCGAAAGTATATTGGAAAACTAACTTAAACTAAAAAAATCTATTAAAATTGATTATAATGTATCGGAACCGCTTTAAATGACTAAAATAAGTTAAGAATAAGTGAACTAACGGAAAGTTGATTCGACCACTAGCCCAAACTAACCAAATCTATTAAAACTGATTATAACGTGTTGGAACCGGTTCAAATGACTAAGGTATAAGTTAAAATTAAGTGAAACTAACCGAAACTTGATTCGACGGTTAACGAGAACTAACCAAATCTATTAAAATTGATTATAACGCATCGGAATGGGTTCAACTTATTGAAATAGTTAATACTAAGTAAAACAAACCGAAAGTTGAATCGAGGACTAACCTAAACTAACCAAATCTATTAAAATTGATTATAATGTATCGGAACCGCATTAAATGACTAAAATAACTTGAGAATAAGCGAAACTAACCGAAAGTTGGATCGACGACTAACCCAAACTAACCAAATCTATTAATATTGATTATAACATATTGGAACCACTTTAAATGACTGAAATAAGTTGAGAAAAAGTTAAACTAGCCCAAAGTTGAATCGACGACTAGACCAAAGTAACCAAATCTACTAAAATTGATTATAAAGTATCTGAACCGGTTCTAATGACTAAAATAGGTTGAAACTAAGTGGAACTAACCAAAAGTTGATTGAACAACTAACCGGATTAGGTTGGTTAGTTCGGGTTAATCGTCGATTCAACTTTCGGTTAGTTTCACTTAGTCTCAACATATTTCAATCATTTGAACCGGTTCTAAGACGTTATAATCAATTTTAATAGATGTTATTAGTTGGGTTAGTCACCAAATCAACTTTCGGTTAGTTTCTCTTAGCCTTAACTTATTTTAGATATTTGAACCGGTTCCGATACGTTATAAACAATTTTCATAGATTTGGTTACTTTGGATTAGTCATCCAATCAACTTGCGATAAACTTCACGTAGTTTCAACTTATTTTAGTCATTTGAACCGGTTCGGATACGTTATAATCAATTTTAATAGGTTTGGTTAGCTTGGGTTAGTTGTTGATTCATCTTTCGGTTAGTTTCACTTATTCTCAACTTATTTTAGTTATTTAAAGCGGTTCCGATACGTTATAATAAATCCTAATAGATTTGGTTAGTTTGGGGACGACTACAATCAACTTTCGACTAGCTTCACTTAGTTTCAACTTATTTTAGTCATTTGAACCAGTTCCGACACGTTATAATCTATTTTAATAGGTTTGGTTCGTTTGGGTTAGCCGTTGATTCATCTTTTGGTTAGTTCCACTTATTCTCAACTTATTTTAGTCATTTAAAGCAGTTCCGATACGTTATAATAAATTTCAATAGATTTGGTTAGTTTGGGGGCGACTACAAGCAACTTTCGACTAGCTTGACTTAGTTTCAACTTATTTTAGTCGTTTGAACCTGTTCCGCTACGTTATAATAAATTTTAATAGATTTGATTACTTTGGATTAGTCGTCGATTCAACTCTCGGTTAGTTTCACTTAGTCTTAACTTATTTTATTCATTTGAACCAGTTCCGATACGTTATAATCAATTTTAATAGATTTGGTTAGTTTAAGTTAGTCGTCTATTCAACTTTCGGTTTGTTTCACTTAGTAACTTATTTTAATCATTTGAACCGGTTCCGAGACGTTATAATCAATTTTAATAGATTTGGTTAGTTTGGGTTAGTCGTCCAATCAACGTTCGGTTAGTTTCATTTAGTTTCAACTTATTTTAGTCATCTGAATCGATTTCGATACATTATAATCAATTTTAATAGATTTGGATAGTTTGGGTTAGTCGTCGATTCAACTGTCGGTTGGTGTCAGTTATTCTCAACTTATGCTAGTCATATAAAGCGGTTCCGATACGTTATAATGATTGTATTACATTTGGTTAGTTTGAGTTAGTCGTCGATTGAACTTTCGGTTAGTTTCACATAGTCTCAACTTATTTTAATCATTTGAACCGGTTCCGTTACGCTATATTCAATTTTAATAGTTATGGTTAGTTTGGGTTAGTAGTCCAATCAACTTCCGGTTAGCTTCACTTATTCCCAACTTGTTTTAGCCATTTGAAGCAGTTCCGCCTACGTTATAATCATTTTTAATAGATTTGGTTAGTTTGGGTTAGTGTTCAATACATTTTCGGTTAGTTTCACTTATTCTCAACTTATTTTAGCCATTTGAAACGGTTACAATACCGACGTCATTATCAATTCTAATAGTTGTGGTTAGTTTGGGTTAGTCGTCGATTCAACTTTCGCTTAGTTTCACTTATTCTCAACTTATTTTAGTCATTTAAAGCGGTTCCGATACGTTATAATCAATTTCAATAGATTTAGTTAGTTTGGGTTAATCGTCGATTCAACTTTTGATTAGTTTCACTTTGTCTCAACTTATTTTAATCATTTGAATTGGTTCTGATTCGTTATAATCAATTTTAATGGATTTGGTTAATTTGGGTTAGTCATCCAAACAACTTTCGTCTAGTTTCATTTAGTCTCAACTTATTTTAGTTATTTGAACCGGTTCCGATACCTTATAATCAATTTTAATAAATTTAGTTAGTTTGGATTAGTCGTCGAATCAACTTTGGGTTAGTTTGGGTTAGTCGTCCAAAAAACTTTCGGCTAGTTTCACTTAGTCTCAACTTATTTTAGTTATTTCAACCGGTTCTGATACGTTATAATCAATTTTAATAGATTTGGTTAGTTTGAGTTTGTCGTCGAATCAACTTTGGGTTAGTTTCACAGTGCCAAAATATATTTAATATTTACAAAGCATTCCATTATCGTTATATAATATGTACTTATAAAAAAAATCTGACACCTAGACGATTTTTCCGGTCTTGTCGCCTCCTTCACCTAATTTTATGAACATATCTATTCACTAATCCGACTATAGATTTTTCCTATTTGCCTGAACACTCTGCCTACATATGAACTAAAACGCTCCACATGCTGCCAACAATCTGCGGATTTTCGGCGGCTGGCAGAAAATATTTGGGGGAGTGGAGCTACTAGTTTACATATACTTTGATATAACTTTAATCATCACATTCGAGCTACCCCATAATGTAATTTGATATAAGCTAATTTAGACTAGAGTAGGTAACGTAATTTTTCAATATATATCAAAGTTAACGATTTTGTATAAAATCCGTTTTAACGTCAGTTTCAGCTCTGAGTAAACGTAGAATGCTGCCTTGGATATTTAATGCCTATGACACAAACGCGGCGTCGCGACGCTACATAATTATTGCTTCGAGGTGCTTTGTTTCAACAAACATTTGATCAAACTCATTGCAATTTTATTAATTTATATGATAATAACTTAGGGTGTTTCTGGGCGGAACCATAAATACCAGCTTGTTCGAACATCTTTAGCAGTAGTATTGATAGTAAAGAGATAGACCGCCACTTCTCGTTGATGCTCAACGCTATAAAGGTCTATAGTCAACACTGGGTCTTCCACAAGGCGGACTGCTCTCTCTATGGAGCCTAATATCTTAAGCAAGTGTTTAGGTGCCGAGCTCCACACATAGGAACAGTATTCCAGAGATGGTCTTCTTATCTGGGTCTTATAGAGCAGTAAGAGCTGATTAGTTTTATGCAACTTTTTTGTCCCATAGAGTGCTCCCAGCTTTTGTGCTACTGCATTGGCGATTTCGGTGACGTGATTACGCCAAGACATATTGTTTTTTACGTTGATGTCCAGCAATCTTATAGATGAGGCCAGAGTCAGTGTTTGTCCTGTCATTGATAAGTCAAGTCCTGCGGTGTTTGTTTGTTTTTTCTGAGAATACAACGGCTTGAGTCTTCCCTGTGTTAAACTGGGAATTGTATTCCTCTCCCCATTCCACGATGGCATTCATATCCTCATTGATGGCAGCCTTCTGATTTTCTCACGCGCGTAGGGAACGAGCAGTTGATATAGAGAGAGTAGGAACAGTGCGGGAGATAATATACACCCGTGAGGAACCCAGATATTAATTTTAAATTCCTCCGAGAGATGGAAATTGGAAAGGCATAGAAGCAGTACTGGTGGTAGTCCGTATGCTGTCAATTTGCTTAGGAATCCCTATCAAATATTTTGGATATGTCGAGGGTCACTGCGCGAGATTCGCCGTAGCTCTCGATGGCTTTGGTGTATAGGTAGGTCACGTAAGTCAGCAGATATCCTGTTTATCTGTGCTTACGACTGGCGGTCGCTTATGATGCCTGCCGATTCGAGATATTTTAAAAGCTGTTCGTTGATAAGTTTCTCCATAACTTTGAACATGACGGGAACTAAGGTAATTGGATGGTAGGTATTTGGAATAGTTTTTTACCCTTCTTCGGGATTGGTTGCACCTGATCGCATTTCCAGCTAGAAGGAAAGCATACAGTTCTGTATGATAGTGAGAAAAGCCTACATAGTAAAGCTGTTAGTTAGTTCAGTAGCACATTTCTTATTGCCGAAACGATGGCAAAATATCCGACCTGGCATTGAGGAATTAACTCTCGGGAGAGTTGGCAGAGCCTTTCCTTGAGGATCTAAGATAGAATTTGATGCAAACATGTCGGCAAGAACGTTTGCTTTTTCTTTGGCGGTTACCGCTATTGAGACGTCATCTTTGTTCAGTGGTGGGATTGACCTCTTCGCGAAACCCTGATTGAGAGCTTTGGCAACTGATCAAAAGGATCTTGATCTGTTAGGGCAGTTGAGAAGCTTGTTCTTGATCTGCTCATTTTATCATTCCTTGCTCTCGTCAATGGTCCGCTTGCAGTGGTTTCTAGTCGTGATGAATATTTAGATTTTCGGCTGTCGGAACTCGGCGCCGGCGCCATTTGCGGTAGGCGGTATTTTTAGGATTGCTCGCTCTTGAGCAGTTTTTACCAAAACATGATTTACGGTTATAGAATATGAGATGAAAGCTTCCATACCAGCTTGAATAACTTGAGTTATTTCATCAGCAGATTCAGAGGTGTTTTGATTCCGAAAACACACATCTTTCCAAGGAAAATAAATATAAAATTCCCTAATATCACGCCACTTTGCAGAATTGCAGTGCCACACCTTTCGGGGTACCTGTGGATCAAGTTTATAGGTGGTGGAGATAAGATTGTGGTCTGGTGATCACACGGAGGTTGGACAGTTATGGTGTATAGGTCAGGATTAGTTGTTAAGAATAGATCCAGGAGGCTAGGAATTTTTTTTTTTTTGAAGCTAAGGGTTCCTGGTAGGTTTGTCAACCAGCTAGGAGGCAGCAGCAAGCAGATTTTATCTCCGGAGTTGTTTGATCGGGGAGGCGCCATCATGCAATATTTCTTATTTTGCACCCTGGGAACCGGATCACAAAGGCATGGTGACGAGACATGAACCAGAGGTCATTTCACTCTACCTAAACCAATGTGGTGGTGTTTCACAGGGCGAGGTGGGTGAACTACAACTACCACTTCCACTTTCACATTAATAATATCTTAAGCCTTCGATAGCTACTCGTTTCTTCTTTCGAGAATAGCGGTTTACTCTTTTTCCGATAACCTTTTATATGCAGCTATACAGCTGCAGGGAACCATGACTTGATAAAATATAAATAATATTTCGATTTTGGCGGTTATATTTAGTTTCGAGTTGTTTATGTAACCAGTAACGATAATATGCCTTTGTGGTACCCCGGCATTTTCATGCGGAGATAATGTTTTAAATTACAATAATTTAATTACAGTTACAAACGTAATTAATTTAAATGATAATAACTTGAATTTAATAAAAATACTTAATTCAATAAGGTTCTGCTCATAAAAGTATTAACATTTGAATTTAATTTTCTGTCACATTACTGGAATTTTAAAATTTTAAAAAACCAAGCGTTTCTTTTTTCAAAAAATAGTGGCTCCGCCCCTGTTTGTTATTCTTACGGTTAATATTTAAATTCAGCTAGTAAAGCTGCAGGCTACCAGGGATTTCTAAAATATAAATGATATCTCGATTTTGGCGGTTATGTAAACTTTCAAGCTGTTTATGTAGTATCGATAATACGTTTTTGTGATACCCCGGTATTTTCATGCGGGAATAAAATATACAATTTGCATGATACTGAAGGCGCTGTTATTGTTTATTCTGGAGATTGTATTTTGGATGTTTAAAGTGTAATTTTATGTATTGTAGCTTACATAAAATGTGATAATTTGGTTTAATTACTGCATAATGCAAAAACCAAAAAGTAAAAGATGTTATTATATTGTGGAACCCCAGTATTTTCATGCGGGAATAAAGTTTTAGATTTGCATGATAGTGAAGGAGCTGTTAGTGTCATATACGAGTACTGAAATTTGTATCTCCGATGCTTAAAGTGTAGTTTTTGTACTTACAAAAACTACATTTTAACTAACCAAATTATCACATTTTCGATAAGCTATAACTTTATAGCTTATCGAAAATGTGATAATTTGGTTAGTTACTGCATAATGTAAAAACCAAGAAGTATAAGTCGTTAGGGGCAATTTTGATTTCATTATCTTGATGCAGCACACTGTTCAGTGGCATGTCAACTTCAGTTTTACTATTTCAATCTTGAATAGTATTAATACATTAAGGAATGATATTCAACCCTTCACTCTCCTTAACACTCACGTGCTATTCGTAACTCAAGCTCTGTCAGTGTTTTCGGATGTATTCTACGTTCTTTGAATTGCATACATTTTTCAAAGACGGTAAACTTTACATATAAAACGTATTAACCTAAAATAGAAGTTGTAAGTTTCAACGAAGCCTCAAAATACTTGTCGACATGAATGTCTTCCTTTAACATGGATTATCTTCTTAAACACGACTTTTCGAATACTTCTTTAGTGCTTTTGACTATATCTGTTTGTGTTTGTCGTTTTAAGCCTCGTAAAAGATATGAGAATCCCCAGCAATCCTCTGGAGTGTTCTTTATCTTTCTATAATAGTGAGTGGAAAAGTAGGTGATTAAACAAAGATAATTTGAGATTTAGGGCCTCCAATCTTAATTGAACGATTTCGAACTACGTTATGTTTGCCTGATATCAATTAATTCGCTTCAAGAAAGCATTGATTTTAAAAATTCCCCCTGCATTAAACTGGCAAAAAAATAAGACAATTTTATGTAATTCCTATATTGGTTATGATGCATCATTATAATGTTCGAAGAACATTCTAGCTTAGAGCATATGAGGAAGGATTTCTTTCCTCGTATCTATTCATCTAACTTTTCAGAATTAATTACACAAGTAGTGAAATGTGCGATATGTATTTTGGTTTATGGTAATTCAGGCGGCTTTAGGAGGAAAAATACCATAATCGTGTTATTCCGTATCATATGATGTCCACCCGTCTCCATAAACGTCTAAGTGAAACTGGAAGTTTTCAAAACAAAGCATTGGAAATGGGCGAATCTGCACAGCAGCCACTCCACAAGTTGAAGAATATGTGCTCCATGAAATTGAGGAAAATCCTGCGACAAGTATCAGAGGCAATTTTTTCCAGATAAGTCATAATTAACTTCCACAAAACCATGTATGGGAGAATGAGAACCGACATGCTATTTTAAAAGGCAGTTTTCACTTAACGAGTAGGTCGGAATTGTTGGAGACCATTTTGATAGACCCTTTCCAATAGAAACTGTGGAAGAATGAAGATATCGCATTATAGTATCCTGTGAACAATCAGTGCGTCGCCGTCGTAGGATAGGTGCCCTTGATGGTGCACATTTTCAACAACTGTTGTAACTGAAGTGAAGTATTTTTCAATAGAGTTGTGGTTTGTTAAATATTTCTTCTTATATAAATGTTAATGTTAATAAGTTAAAAAGGTAATATTATGGTGATATTTTTTTACTGTAATTATTATTAATATTAATAAATAAAATTTCTGTTTTTGTTTTCTGTTTCCTTGAGGAATGGAC
>JAEQML010073849.1:0-14731 GCA_016904865.1 Pissodes strobi | reverse complement strand
TTCATGATGAGAGAGACTCCTCAAAACCCAACGAGAGAGAGTCCTCACGGAGGAGGTAATTACCTCCTCCGTGAGGACTCACTCTCGTTAACACACTACTTCCTTATTCTTTGAAAGAATTTCAAAACAGTCTGAAGCCAGCCAAGAAGTTAATTTTCTTATTTGCACTTCAAACTGTAATCCCCACTTAGAGGGGCTCTAAATGTTTATTTGTAGCTATACATTTATTATTTTTCAGATAGACATCGCTCAAATTGCACTTAAAATTCATTATATGATCATGAAACTACTAAAAGCTAGCTTATTCGCTTGACCCAACTATTTAAATACTAATTATATTAGCATTGATCCTGTCTTAAGATGATCAACACTATCATCAGCGAATAATGTAAAGTTAACTGAAATGCTAAGGGCTGTGAAATAATTAATATGTACATATCCGAAATAGTATACGATTTAAAGCAGAGCTATAAGCAAGCTCCAGAAGCCACAACATTAAATAAACCCTATACCCTACCTGTCAAATAATCGCTAAACAACTCATAAAATTCAAGTTTCTAGATGATTATTCCGTAGTTAAAACAGTCCATATAGCTTTTCGAAGAATGCAGAAACCAGCTGCGTTAAGCCACAAATAAGGTTTTTACAAAAAAAGTTAAAATAAAATTGAATTCATATGCATATGAAGCATATCCAGATCATTTGCCACTATAAGGGAGACTTCATCCAGTATGTCAGCTTATTTAATTATTAATAATACAAGCTATTTTGAACTTTTATTAGAATTGCGTATCGATCTCAGTTTACAAAAGTGTCTACTAAAGGGTCGGTAATATCTTAATTTTTCTAGTTAGTTTCAGTAGTATCTTAATTTGAAATGATATCAGAGTAGAATAATAATTAAACCACCCAGTTAATCATTGAAACTCTTAACCGCATTATTGATTTATAGCTATTTTTAAAATTACTTATAAACAAGTTATAAAAATAGGCGTTGCATCACCTTATATTAAGTTTTCAAAAATAACTTGTTAAAACCTTATTCAAATACCATGGAGTCGATTAGTAAGTACATTTTGTAACTGTCTATATGCTACCTTAAAAGACCCGAATTGCGATAAAATCCACCCTTCTAATTTAAATTAGTTTTAACCGAACCCTTTTGCTAATTCTAATTATTTTTCCTAGTCAAAACCAAAATGCATGACCATAGATAACACCAATAATCCATGAACATGTTAACTGATTTGCTATGGTTAAAACTAGTTTTTTCAAAACTAGGTATTGGCAAAACTTGAAATTCATCAGAGCCAATAAAATTATCACTAAAATACACGTATTGGAGCTTTGCCACAATAAAGTTCTATTGCCTAGCTAGAAGTTGCCGGGCACTCGAGATGATCCAAAGAAAATTGAGGAAAAATGTATAGGAGTTTTGAAAAAGAAAGTAATTGTATTAGTATGCTTGGATGGCACATGTTATTGCTACTATGCTTATGTGTAAAAATCAGACGGCTTGATACAAGGTTAAAACATGAAGTAATGTTTTTTGGGAAAGTTTAAGATTAGGGGAGACCGGGGTTGGTTGTTACAATTTTCATACTTTTATTTTTTTCGTAGGGTTGTTCAAATGATAAGACGTTCGTTTATATAGGTATAAGTCATATATGTTTGGGCTATCATCCAGTTTATTTACATTTGAAGAAAATAAATTTTTTCTTTAAAAAATTTTGATGAATATCCATCAGTGAAAATTGTAACAACTTGCCCCACTATGGGGTAGGTTGTTACTTTAATGGGGCAAGTTGTTACAACCCTAAATTTAACTAAAATAACTCAACAAAAATTTTGTTTCAAAGATTTTTACTGAAAAAAAACTTCCAGCCTCTAAAATTTGACATTTGTGAAATCGGAAATAAAGAAAAAACTATTAGAGAACGTTAACTAAAAAATAAATAAGAAAACTTAATCGGAGTCGCAGTGAATACATGTAAATAAGGGTGATCCATCCCTGCATAACTCATGACCCCAACCTTTACACTGAATACATTGAACCCACTTCTCCTTCGACTTTGAATTGCTGAAAGGCTCGCAACAAATAAGGCAAAACATGCTTCATTTTCATCGTCACTTTCTTCTTCGCATATGTTTTTTTTCATTTACTTTTTCCCTTTCTTATCAACTTTCTTTTCATCGTCATTTTCTCCCCATATGTTTTTTGCCACTTTCTTTCTTCCTTTTTTGTCCACTTTCTTATTTCGTATTTCTTCCTGCTCTAATAAAGAATTTTTCTCCGGTGTATCAGTTAAGATCGCACTATGCCTTTTTCTTCTATTTTGTTGAGTAGTTTTGCTGGACTCCGCTCTTGGTAAAGGACGTATTTCTATTGGGCTGATAAAAACTTGTTTGATACTTTTTGACTTATCTTTTAAGTGTCATAAAATTTATGCCATAATCATCAGCCACGGGTCTAAAATGTCTATTTTCTATAGCCTCCTTTACAGCAGCTTTAACCACTTCCTTTGGCGTTTCTCCTCGATTTGTTTTTTTCTTATCTTATAATTTCACATCTTTTATTATGTCTGCAAAAACAATAAATACTTAAACTCAATAATAAAGTACAAAAGGGGCAGGTTGTTACAGTAACAACTTGCCCCTTTTCAATTGTAACAACGTGCCCCGGGAGGCCATTTTGAATAAACATTCCCTTCTAATCATCACCCTGTAAATATTATCAAGCAAATTGTACAGATATAAAATGCTATATATCTATCTATCATGCAGCACATTTATTATGTTTACATATTTTATACGATCCTAGCTAGAAATAAATAAACAGCCAGCTCCAAAATTACTTTTTTCCTTAGCAACATGAAATATCACCATACACGAAAACGAATTTCATAACACTGACCAAACTCCGCCAGTATATTGAGGTGTTGGTTGTACTTCACTGCTGCCAGCACTAATGCGCTCCCATCTAGGTAACGGTCTTAAATTAAAAATAACAACCTGCCCCGTGTAACAACCAACCCCGGTCTCCCCTACTTTTGGACTTGCGCTATAAATTTAGGAATATTGTAAGATACTTGTGTTGCAGCCTCTTCCTTCAGTTTCATTGTGTTTTTTGTTCATTACTCTGTCTCAATTCGTTCGAAAATTATAGCGATTTCTACAACTAGATGTCAAAATGATCATTTACGGTTATTTTTTTTTTACAGAACATACTTATCAAAATAATTCATAAAGAAGTCAGCTATAGCAGGATTTTTTGCGGAAATGTCAACAGATAATATCAATACAGAAGTAAATATAATAATGCTTAGACTAAAAACTGGTCAGTTAAATCAAGCAATTGATATGACAGAAGCATGCCAAAAGCAAATGACGTGTCTAGAATGTTTGGCGTTGTCCGCGCTAGAATAAGGAGAAATTGGAGAAGATTTGCAATTATAAATAGTATGACCTAAACACATGATGGAGAGCGTAGAAGAGCGGCAACGACAATAACTGATCGTTTAATAAATTTTGAAGCCAGAATTGCAAATACAGTAGCGTCTTCAGAACTCGCAGCAATTTGATGTAATTAAATATTAATGCAGTCTCTGGCAAAACAATGAAGAGAACATTACGTGATTCCATTCTAAAGCTAAGCGGATCGTTAAAACACATGTCTTTGGAAAGGAAATATAGAAGAGCAAAGAGAGAATTTGATAACCATTTGGGCTGGAATGGGGCATTCTGATATTTGGGGACAAAGCGAGGTTAAGGCTGTGGACGAATGAGTTTTGACTTGAAGGGAAGTATGTGAACGACATTTAGAAAGTTAATTGACAGAATCATATGGAGGAGGATCTCTTAGTATTTAGAGTGGAACCTATCTATAGAGGGGAAAAACAGAATTGGTTGTGTTTTTGCCAATAAGATAGTTAATGCTGAACGATATCTAAATCTAATTTTGCCACAGATTTGTTAGGCCGCAGGCACCTGCATTCTTTTACATGGATGATAACGCAAAACCTCATCGTAGGAATGTGGTTTTGAAGCAGAAGATATCACAAGAATGAATTTGCCACCGCACTCGCCTATCTTAATCCCATTCAAAATATATGGGATGATTTAGGAGTTGTGTTACGTGTAAAAGGTGGACTAACTCCGGTATTAGGATTAGTTTTCATTGTTGTAGTGTTAGGTACATCTATGTGTATATACCGTTATTAAAAAAAAAATACCTGTAAATCGCATTTTTTTTTAACAGAAATTATATAATTTACAAATGATACTGACCATGTATTCTTTCCATAGGTATGTACTGTAAAAAGTGACTGCAGATTTCAATAATTATCGAATTAGTTGAGATAAACTGGTGAACAAAAAAATGAGTTTAAGCGAAAAGACCATGCTATAAAATAAGTGTCTTACATTATTTAAAGTTTATGGCGACAGTCCAAAAACAATCTCAAATTTTCCTCAAAAAAATATTCATATTTTAACTCTGTAGCGAAATCCAAAAACAAACTATAGGTTTTTGCAACTAAGCAAAGTGTGGCCAAGGCATGTATCATCAAAATAAAGCTTAATGCGTATTCACAATTAATTTTCAAAACTTATTCATATTTAAATTTTATCTCAAGTTTCTTTAGATCACTCTGAGTTAGTTCGGGTTAGTGTCCGGAAGTGTAGTTCCTACAAATTTCGGATATTGACAATAGCATATTTATCCAGATAAACGGCAAGTTTCATGTGAAATCGGTATGTACCGAAAATCATTAGAGTGATTCATATTAGCTGAAAGTCTTTTTTTTCTAAAACTAGTTTTTATTAAAATTTCTTACCAGCTTTAATTAGATGAAAGTAAATTTCAATGAAAACATAATTTGGGAATAATAGTTCAAACCAGATGAAATCAACATCGGGTCTTAAAGTAATGTTGCTTTGCAGGATAACATGCATAAGTAGTTTAACCAATAAAAAAATCCGAAAGTGACAACTAAAACAAAAGCAGAAAATTAACGATATCTACCTCAAAAGAAGTGTAAGTGTAAAATCAAAACCAATCAAACTATAATTATTTATATTAACAATGACCTATCAATTTAAGTAAAATAAATATTACACAGCTTATACAGCTAACTTCGCCCTAAACTTATTTCATAGAAAATTTAAAATCTGCATATCTAGGGATGACACTTTCCTTTTTGCGCTCGCTGCGTCCCATTACGGTATAGCGTAAAATGATAAAAAGCTTGGAATTTAATTACCAGACCTGTAACAAGTCTGCGAAAGATGTGCTTAGTTTCATCCAAGATGGGAAATATATGGCTTGCATAATTTAATTTCGTGACAGAGTCTAGTTATTTACTCTAGCTTAGTACTATATATGTGGGCAATTTACGAGGAGAGTTCTTACCTGCCTTGGTAACTACCGTTATTGAAGAGGTAAACACTTTAATACCCCTATTTAGGCATTAACTTGTTGCCTGAATACTAAGTTGTTTGCATTGTTACCTAGGTCAATATTATAGATAGGAAGAAGTTAAAAAACAGTTTTGTTATTGCGACAGACGTTCTTCGATTGTACATTAGCCACCAAATATGAATTTTGAATGAGAGCAGCAAGAAATGAATCAAATTACAAAACTAGAATTCTATCTCATTGTTCGACTTTGAATGATATTTATTACTAATCGAATATATTTCGTTTGAACGCACACCGTTTCATTGCTAAAGATTTATCCGAACACATCTTTGAGTACCGAACAGGAAAATATTCAACTATTAAAAAAATACTTCCCACCCCAAAGCCAAAAAAAAATGGTAAAATAAGTGTAAAACAAGATATTCAACAACTTGCGTTTCATAACAATGATTTTGTTTAAGTCGATAATTCAACCCTAAGGTTAAATTGTGAACTAATTTAATTTGATACGCGAGTACTTACATCCAGTGTTTTGCGTATCAATTTAACTCAGATTTGGATCCTTGGATCATATTGCACAGCTAGCAAACTTACCTCTAATTTTTATTTGATTTGCTATATTTCTGCTCTTCAGATAATCTGATTTTATATTGTTGTTTACAAAATTAATCCTAGTCGAATTTCTTGACCCTATTGTCAAAATCAATTGCAAATAACTGCCCCTAATTCCTAAATGATAACAGTAAATTAAATTTTCACTGTTGTTGAATCCATAGTATGTGGCATAAGCGTTTTTTACTATACCTTCCTTTATTGCTTCTATGTATTGCTTTATATCATGATCCAGAAATTTTTATTAAAAATCATACTTCTTTTTCACACCATGTAGACAACAAGATATCTCAAACTAAAAAAAAAAATCGCCCAAACAGATGTGTTCAGAAATAAATTCACTTTTAAATTCTGCAAAACATAAATAGATATTTTTATTCGTTCCCAAAATAAGCCTATGAGCTTGAATTGTTGTTAAGCAAATTAGTTTTATGCTTATCTATTGGTCGATATGTTAATACTCATGTTTGCATCATCACGAGTTGATTGAAACTCATTTCCTGATGATGGTAACGCGGTTAGCATAATGCTTATCAAGGGTGAAAAATGTGTTTCTGTATCACGGCTAAACTGTATTGATATTGTTGGGGAAAATCGAAATTGTTTCGTAAAGGAGAATCTGTATATTTGGAAGCAGACAGACTAATAGTATCTATAGTCCGAATAGAAACAGGTTAAATTTTAAATAGAAGAGACGCTTCTGAGCCAATCACTGATTAATTAATGCCTCTTTTATTAATTGCTTCCCCTGTAAGCTAACAAACCATTAGAAATGGATATATCAAGGGTCGCTGTTTTCAACCTCGATTAGCCACTTTAATATAGCTCGCTACTTTTCTCAGCTTAGTACGATATTAATAGATGTGTGATGTTTAAAACATTGATTAACTTAGCATAGAGTAATCGAGGTTTAAAGTTCGAACTCCAGTTAGTCCCTGTTTCAAAGTAGTGGTCCTTAATTTGAGTTGATCAAATCGTTCTATAACAGACTGAATATATCCGAAATATTATTCCATTATATTTTTTGTGATGCTAAATGTGAGATATGATAACAGTTTCCATTCACTGCTCCAATATTATAATTGATATTGTCACAACCAGCAATCTGTGACCCACGCCTCGGATGGCGTGCAGGTTATGAAGCTCCGATTAGGAAACGATCTACGTCAGGTGTTGGTAGATAGTAAAAAAGCCATTTTGGCAAAATAATAATAATATCTGTTGACCAAAGACTTCATGAATTTACACTATACCTGGATACTAAAACACGCATGTGCTTTCGGTTGAGGTGCGGTTGAATTGTTTATAGGTTTGGTCTCTGGTTTATAATAAAGTTCTTTAAGAGCGGTGATGTGTTTTAATGTATGGTTAGGTTTGGTTATTTCATTAGGTAATTTTTTAAGGGTTTCTAGTTTATCTTAACTTCAGCACTTTAAGACACAGTAACTATTTATCTTTAAAAGTCACATGCGTTGGAATTAACAGATTTATCTTAGATTCGACTTTAACACTTTACACGAGTATCCCCAAAAAACTACGCTCTTATGAGTTCCAACTCTTGAGCTAGGTTTGTGAATTGGGATATCGATAGAACAATCAGAGCCATGTTCTTGTGAACTGCAGTAATGTTTAGAGCGGAATAGGTTAGATACAAAATAAGAACGTGTCGGACTGACTACGTATAATATAATCTACTGACCATTGCAACTTTAAGGTTCATAATCGCTTGCGATGTTTATAATTTATCTTCAATGTTTACATAATATTTTCCAAGTTTTAGTTGAAACTTAGGGCAGGGGGACAATTAATTAGTACGTTAAAGGTTTTTAATTCACAATATTTTACGCACTGACAAGTTTAAATTTACAAAGTGAACTAATCGTAGAGTGAGTGGAGATTTTTGTGTCACTTCGCTCATATGCCCCAGGAATAGGATAATTTACATCAAACAATTTCTAACACAATTATTAGAAAAAATCCAGGTCCGTCAACTTTAGCATAATAATTTAATTAGTTTTCCTAATTTAATGTTTAATAACTTCGGTATTGAATGTAAAGCAGTTGGTCAGCTATCGATAGCAATGATTAATTACTAGATAGAATTCAGTTCACTAACAAAATGATTTAATGGATATCTCTGTTTTATATACATATAATTAGCGCATTCGCATAAATATTGAATATCCGATGCAAAAGTATTTCGACAAAGAAAATAATATAACATTATAAATTTGCAGGATATATAGTCGGAGATCTTTTACACATTTTTTTTCAATATAAGGGTAACACAGGGCTAATACTAATTTCATGATATTTATGAACTAATGCTTCTGACGCTACAGAGCCGTGAAAATGGCTAATGCAGCGCCTGTTTTAAACCAAATGCCAATTTGACTTACAAAGAATCTTTATATAGGCATACACATATTTACAAAATAATATTTAAATAAAAGCTGATGACATATCAATCATTTTTATTGGCAAGTTTGAAGGGGTTCTGTCAGAGTTAATGAACAGAGCTTTCAAGATAGTAGAGAGATAGTGCAATGAAAACTCACAATCCCAACAAATCAAAACTTGTGCTATTAACAAGAAAGAGGAAATAAATTCAATCCACCCTCTTTGTTTGGGGCACAATTCAAGAATACACGTAAAATATCTAGGAATCATCCTAGAGAAGGAGCTTAACTGGCAGCGCCACCTAGACCTTAAGTATGAGAAAGCTGTCCGAGCCTTTTACCAGGGTAGGAGAGCGATAGGGTCGACATGGGGACTGTCACCTAAAATCACATACTGTATATACACAGCTGGTTGGCGCACTAATTTGGTGGCCATGATCAGGAAAAATAATAATTCAAGCCACAATGTTCCTCCTCCAAAATTGAGCATGACACTGGAGCAACGAAATCCACTCCCACCAAGGCACTGGAAATGCTTTTAAACCTTTTCTCCGTTAGATATTTTCATGAGAAATGAAGCACGGGTAACCGCAGCATGCTTGAACTTCATGGGTAAGTGGAGGGGAAAGGCTGGGGACCTCGACTTGCAACAGCTCTAAACGAGGCATACCACATACAACTAGCTATGAGAGTGAGCACAGACTTTGTAACTAGAACTGTAACTTGAACTAGATTCAATAAATGTTCTGTCACAAACTTATGACATCCACATCTACACGGACGGATCAAAAAGAACCTCAGGAGCTGGCGCAGGTGTCTACATACCCGAGCTCGACATACTAATGCAGATAGCACTAGGTAATCTGAGCCACATATTCCAAGCTGAACTTTGTGGCTTAACGATCGGTGCTAGAAAAGTGACGGAGAAGCAAATCACAAACAAATATATACTATTCGTCAGGGACAGCAAGACAGTTGTACAAACATTCAACAAATTGGTTAAGGAGTGCGTAATCACTAAACCAAATATCTGCAGAAAAAGTAACCATCGCCTGGAAAAAAGGGCACAACGGAGACCTTGGTAATGAAAGAGCAGACACTTTTGCCAAGAAAGCGTTTCGTAAAAAAAACCAATTGGTTCCGAACCAATACTACCACTCACCAAGGACACTGTTCGTGTCAATGAAAAAAACAGCAATTCGAAAATGGAATACTAGTTGGAAAACGGCAGAAGGGCTTCACCACTCCAAAGCAAAGATAACAGGTCCTGGTAAATGCAAAACTAGATATTATCTAAAACTATCAAGAAAAGACTTTAAAATAATGACAGAAATACTTCGGTCATTGCAGAGTAAATGACCATCTGCACACGATAGGTGTCGTTGATGATTCCTCATGCAGAGAATGCTAAGAGGAAGATGAGACGGCAGAATACATTCTGTGCGCCTGCGCCGCTCTCGCCAGGCAAAGATGTACTCACCTGAAGTTGCAATGGCCAACAATGGCCGACACAAAGGGCTGCCATCCAAGCCGAATATTAAGCTACATAGACACCGTAGGACTGCTGGATTTGTAAAACCTTTCCATCGCAAGTAATCACATCAGGAATGGAAGCATATATCCCAAATTCCATCAAGTTCCTGCAAAAAGGTAATCCTTGGTTCGACAGAAGATGCGAAAGAGCCGTAGGTAGGAAACAACAAGTTTACAGGAACTGGTAGGAAAATCAGACCGCAATTATTTTGCCGAAGCGAGAAACGAATCAAAACGTGTGATTGACGAAACTAAGGACCAACAAAATTAAAGGGAGACCAGGGATAAACTTTTGCAATTCCCTATTGGCTCCAGGAATTTCTGGTCGGTCGTAAAGGCAGTAAGTAATATCTTTGCAAACACGTCTCTCCCACCTTTGACGGACGAACGCGGCGTCACGGCGACTAGAGCTAAGGAGAAAGCAAACATGCTCGTCAAAATGCTTGAATCGCACTCTACTTTAAATGTTCACCAAGGCAAGGATCTTCCCATCATATCCATTCTCAAAACTACCATGACAGAAGTTAACTTTCACCACCATTATATTCGTAAAATCCTCAAAGAGCTAGATACGCACAAGGCATCGGGACCGGATAAAATACCTGCCATCGCCAACGAACCAACACCAATTCTTTCCAGACTTTTTCCTCTGTCTTACCGAAAGCGGATACGCCCATTTTCTTGGAAAGCGCTCGAGTGCAACTTGAACAAAAAAAAATAAAATAAAAATAAGAAAACCACGCCATCAAACTATCGTCAAACTGCCATGCTGCCAATAATCTCTAAAGTCATAGAAAGTGTAGTCAATCAGCAACTTCTCAAGTACCTCGAGACCAATAGAATAATTAGCGATAACCAATACGACTTCCACAAACACAGATGGACAGGAGATATATTGGCCTATATATCACACATATATTGAGTAGGGAAATTGAGAACTACGGAGAATCTGCAGCGATTACGTTAGATATTTTGAAGGCATTCGACAGAGTTTGGCATGACGGATTGCTCAACTAACTGCTGTCCTTCGGAATGTCAGCATCACTCTGCAGGTGGCTTGCCAGTTTCCCTAAGAACCGATCTCTGTACGTTGTAATTCATGAAATCATTTCAGACACATTCACCATAAATGCGGGAGTGCCTCAGGGCGCAATACTCTCACCAACTCTGTTTTTTGTTTATATAAATGACCTGCTAACCGAAACCAATAATCCTGTTTACAGTTTTGCAGATGACAGTACCCTTGTCTCCCAATTTAGATCAGAAAAACCTTTACCAGCGACTGAGATTTATCATTGCAGACAGGAGCAGATTACAACAATTAATCAAGATCTGCAGAAAGTTCGAACTCGGAGCGACAGGAACTTGGTCTAATTTAATTCTGCAAAAACCCAAGCAGCCACTTTTACCAAGAAAGCCAATACGGCGTGCCCTGACAACATTATGGCAGGATCCACCATGCCGACATCTTCGTCAGTTGAACTACTGGGTGTCTCAGTCAACAGCAAACCACGTTGCGAATATCGCAACAAGAAACTTAATACACCGCAGCATCTTCTCTTGCCCTACAAAGCGCAAATAAGATCGTGCTTAGAGTATTGCTCACACATCTGGGGTGACGCACCTAAGAACACCCTAAAGCTGCTGAATTCCATTCAGAAGATAGCTGTGCGCCTCGTCGGCGACCCAGAGTTGACCCGTGATCTAGATAGTCTGGAACACCGCAGACATGTGGCCGACCTTTCTCTATTTCATAGATATATTCATGGCAGATGCTCCCAGAATTTGGTCCACATCCTCCCGCCCCAATAGCATCTGTCAGACAGTCATGACAGACGGCTAGGGCGCACCCGTTCGTCGTACAACTGGAAAACCTACAACGTCACTTTACAAGGACTTCTTTGTCTGGCTCACTGCATCACTGAGAAACTCACTCACAGGACATCTGTTTCCCTCTAATTACAACCTAAAACTGTTTAAGAACCGTGTCAATCAACATTTTCGCACACACACCGCTCGTCCAGTGCCATAGGATTTCCCTTTAGTGTGTGTACCACCGCCATAAAAAAAACACCTTTTTCTCCTACTGTAGTGCCCTGTTTTGCATTGTGCGTGAGATTGGTAGTTTAGTAACCCTCTGAGGGAAATATACTGGCAAATTGATTTCCAACTTTCTCATTTAAGTACTGAAACCGTACAATTTATTTCACTGCATTAAAATTCTGGTAACTGATATTATGGCATGTATCCTTGCTATGAGGCGGAGATGACCTAGGCTTTGTAGCCAATTTCTACTGTAAATGTGTTTGTAGTTAGGTAACGATGTGTTGTGTCATTGTGTGATTAATATAATAGTTTGTTTACTTATTTGCCATAGCTGATGATCTGGGACTCTTATTGGCAGCGTTAATCGTATATTTAGATGCAGGTCGGTGAAAGTTAAATGCAATATCGCAAGATATTTTATCGTCTAAAAATATCTCATATAAATTGCAACGTATGCATCTAAGTTAGTAGCAGTTTAGCTAAGAGTCCCTTAGATCTCGAGCTTCATAAATCACCATCAATAGATCCTCTGAAATTTATGAAAAGTTTGGAGCTTAGCCGTATTTACTGTCCCATAAAGTGCGGAGCTGGGCGACTTTTTAATGTTGTTTCTGGCTATTAGTTCTCAAAACGACCAAAACATATATTTGAGCCCGTTAAGTTTAAGCTAACTCCGGAATGGCTAGATCATTTATTACTTGCAAAGCTTGCAGGTTTTCACACTAAACGTCACCATATACGTTTGAAGTTCAAAGTGATAATATACCGGGCGACAACTTATAGAAACTTGATTAAATATTTTTTCAAACGACAATTTCTCCAGCTTGCATTGAACAAATAGTGGAAAATTTTAAAAAGTTTTCAAATCACAGAAATAGTACTTTTACAAGAGCATATTGCTAGAAATGTTAAAGTGAAGGTGCAATTAACTGAGCAGATCAAAGGAGAAATTTGACTGTTGAGAAATGATAAGGTGCAGGAGAGTATTAATCTAATAACATCATGATCCATAAACAAATAGAGTTGGGACATAAAGATTTAAGAACTTAAAAAATAGAACAATTGCTGTGGAAAGTGTTGACATGATTGATAGAGTACGGTTTAAGGGTGCTATCACAAATTCACTTGGAGAGGATTATGAAGTACAAATCCTCGAGTGTAGAGATTCAATGATTAAAATAACAGCCATACAAACTATACGATGATGCCTAACTTACTTAACTTGATATTATATCATAACCTAGTAACAAAGAAATATATAGGTACATGAGTCTATCTTCGTTTAGAATATATCGAATGTAAACCCTATCGAATACACGTAAAGCTAATTTAATTAGTGCGAATGCTTCCGTAGTCCGGACGCTTCACCTATACGAGATACGCGTAAATAATACGTTTTCTAAGGTCGATCTAGACTCTATAACAGGTAGTGATCATGGATATAGAATAACTGCGCATGTTGGACCAACTCTTCCATGTACCACTCCTGAATCTCCTAGACTTTTGAGGGGTTTCTAACCCTCCCGATGAAGCTTATGATACACTAGGCCAAATCGGTTTTTCTATATTGATAAAGCACCGTAGTCGCTATACCCATATTAGTCCAGTCATTTAAGATACAAGTCTTATAAAATAGTAATGGCAAAACGTTGTGGAGTAATTAAACCGACGAAGATGATACAACTATAATGGATATGATTAATGATAAATTTAGTGTCAACTCGAACCGGGAATAAGTAAATATTTCAACGATTTTGTGGACTCTATCATTCGCCATATCTTATTGAACTATCGTATATATAGTGATTATCACTATATAATACTTTATTCTCCATTATTGAACTGCCGTACCATAGGATCGACGGCATGACGAGTAATTGAGCACATTAATGTTCTGCGTGTGGTGTGATAAATATGGATATAATACTAAAATGAATGAGGGAAAAAAGGTATGCTTATAATGTAAAGAACAAAAATATGAACAGAAAAATTACAATAAAAATGCCAAATATATATTGCAGAGCCATTAATGAAAAACTGTGGTGTGGAAACTGATCATGTTGCTTCGCATCACAGTTGTCCATTCCTAAATAAGGTATAAACAGCTGTAGGCAACCAAACTAATTATGCTGCAAAGCAACTAAAACAGCAGAACAGAATTGTTTATTAGAATACATAAAATTACATGGCTAATAGAGTCCAAATAGTTCAATTTATTGATCTGATTTAACGACATCTGCAGGTTCTTTAGGTGGAATCAGAAAAAAAAAATGTAGAAACACCTACTCTCCACAGATAAGTGTCATCTGCTTTGTATCTTTATTTATAAGTGTCCCAACGATTCAGAGGCAAATCCAGACTAGATGGTATTGTGAAAAATTAACAACTTGGCCGAAAATCAAAAGCCAAAAGAGTCGATTAGCACGAAGCAATTAGTTTCACTTAAAAGTTGCAAAATGAATAATTAAAGTTCAGGCTCATTCCTTACGTTTATCCCCCTTCTGCAACTGAGAGAAACACTGCAAAATTAAAAATGGGAAGTTAATAGTCATCCATGTAATTAAGGAAATTTTTATAGTCATAGTATAATTAATGCAATAATAAAGGTCGGCGAGGCGTTGCGGCATAACCCCGATGCGGACGCGCCACATTGCTGCTTTGTTTTATTTACGCCGTTATTTAACCTCTAATAATATGGCATATAGTTATATAAATACGTTTA
>MU195760.1:2256-14731 GCA_016904865.1 Pissodes strobi | reverse complement strand
CAAATTGGTTATTATTTAATCGAACTTACTCAATAACTGCTTATCAACACGGAATTAAAACGCAATCGGAGACGCCATCTTAAAAAATAATTATTGTTGACAGTGTCCACTGACAGCTTTATGTTAAATTCATCGACACCGGTCTAAGCAAGGCCACCTACGACCTTGGTCTAAGCCGCCTTGCGAACCCATTTATCTTTAATAATAATTAGATATTATTACTACTAAAAAGAGATGTTTTTGCATTAATTTGTCGACATTTGAAGAAAAAACAGCATATTTTATTTGGAGGAAAAGTTACTTTTCATGGCTTGCTCTCTATTACCAGCCTCACTCCGTTCGGCTGTTAAACACGAGCGCGCCATGAAAAGTATCACTTTTCCTCCATATAAAATAATATACTATTTGTCGCCTCATCGCCGTCGCGTTATCAGCTCAGTCGGCTCTCGTCAAAGTCAAAGTAAAGCAATAAATTTCGCCTATTTATTTAGGGCAGCTTCTCAGATGCGTTTTTTATGCATTGTTTTTGTAATGCCGTAATGGATTCGCTTTTGATCGTAAGAAAAATACATTCTCGTTTTTATTTTCATTTTTAGTTATCTATTACCAGTTTACGCGACGGTCGCGATCGTGAATAGAGAGTAATGAGGAATTATTAGCGCTTATTATAGTATATATTTATCAAAAATTTTATTATTCATGGGTGCGGATTACGGTTATTATTTCGACAAAAAATAGAAACAATATTACATATTATAGCGTTTTTGCTTAATTTTGTTACATTCGCGGTATTTCGTAATTATTATTTTAAAATGTCCGAAAGAAAAAGGAAACGACTTTTGGGTTTTCAATATAGACAGAAAAAAGAGGCGAAAACAGAGGAGAAAAAAAACTTAGCGGTGCATTGGACTCACTTTTGATCAAAAGCAGAGAAGAAAAAGAAAAGTCGGCTAAAAATTTAGAACCATCAACTTCAAAAGAAGTTCTTTCTGTAGGAGATAAAGAAAAAACCCAATCTATTTCAGAGCAAATTACTTCTGCTGCAGCTAGTGACGGAAATAATGAAAGTGAAAGGTCAAATGAGAGTAATAGCAATAGTGGCAGCGCTGATGCTGAAACCATAATCAACCCAGTTAATCCGGCGGTTCCGGCTTGCAGTGTAGAAAGTTCCAGCCTATACTTAGTTTCGAACGATCTCGGAAAATGGCCTACAAAATTTAATCCAAATGAAGCTCAATTTATAATTGAAAATTTTCCTACGCAAATTAAAAACTTTAACTTTCCCAGGGATAAACAGGAAATCTTTAGAAACTTATTATTATCGTACATTACCTAATCAAGACAAAATACACCGCCCGTGGTTACTTTATTCAGTATCTCTAAATAGTGTTTTTTGTGCACCTTGTAAACTGTTTTGTTGTGACGAAAGCACTGAAAGCAGCCGACATTTAGAGTTCGCCCAGCCGTTGTTGACCCTCGAAACGCATGCAATTGCATGCGTTTCGAGGGTCAACAACGGCTGGGCGGACTATACTAAACGGACTTGGTGGGGTAAGCGATTGGCAACATTTAGCTATTATTTTAAAAAGACACGAATCGAGTGCGGCTCATATAAAATATTCTCAAAAAATGTTTGAACTTTCTACAGCATTAAAAAAAGGATTAACAGTTGACTCTGCTCATCAAAGATTATATGAAATGGAAAAAAAACATTGGGGAGCCGTTATTGGGAGATTAATATCCATTGTAAAATTTTTATCTAAACAATGTTTAGCCTTTAGAGGATCGTCCAATAAATTATTTGAACCAAATAATGGACATTATTTGCAATTAGTTGAAATGATTTCTAAGTTTGATGCAGTATTATCGGAGCAACTTCGGCGCGTGGAATCTAAGAATACGAATACACCACATTATTTAGGTTGGGAACATCAAAATGAATTGATTGTGTTATTAGCAAACTCTGTTCAGGATGTCATCTTAAACCAAATTCGGGAATCAAAATATTTTTCTATTATACTAGATTGCACCCCAGATGTAACGCACACAGAACAAATAACAATTGTAATAAGATGTGTTTCAACCTCAACACCAGTTTGCATATTTGAGTACTTTCTAGGCTTTTCCCCTGTAATTGACGTCACTGGACAAGGTCTTTTTGATTTTATTGAGAATAAATTGAAATAATTAAATTTAAATATGAATTATTTGCGTGGACAGGGGTACGATAATGGAGCTAACATGCGTGGAAAACACATTGGATTGCAAAAAAAAATCTTAGAAAAATATCCTAGAGCATTTTTTATTCCCTGTTCTGCACACAGTTTGAATTTGGTTATCAACGATGCAGTAAAAATAAGTTTTGAATCGGTGGAATTTTTTAATATTGTACAGGAAGTATACGTATTTTTCTCTTCTTCAAATATTATATGGAATGTTTTATTAAAGCACCTTCCAATGTTAACATCAAAAGCATTGTCGGAAACACGATGGGAAAGTCGGATCGATGCAATCACACCATTAAAAACTCAAATAGGTGAAATATACGATGCTCTGGAGGAATTGGAAAATGATACCAAAAGGGATATGAACACCAGAACGTTAGCGAAATCCCTAAAAAATAAAATTTTTTAGTTTAAATTTATATGCTCTGTTGTAATATCGCACGATATTTTAAGTAAAGTTAATGTTGTTAGCAAAATTCCTCAGAGTCCAAAATTTGACATAAAATCTTGACTAGATGCACTTAATAATTTAAAAAATTATTTCATAACCAAACGTTCTGATGCACATTTTCAATTTTTTTTAAACGAATCGAGAGAGATAGCTACAAATGCTGGCATTCAAGAAGCATTCCCGATCTTACCTATCCAACGAATTAGAAGAAAAAAAAGTTATTTTGAGTATGAAGGAACTGATGAACCCATATTGTCACCTGAATTTTCATTTAAAGTAAATTTTTACTTTAAGATTGTGGATACTGCCTTACTGGCAATTGAAGAACGGTTCCAATTACTACAACAACACACAGATATTTTCAATGTAATATATGGGATGACCAAAATTAAAAACGATGACGAAATTAAAATCAATTGTAAGAAAATCCATCAAGCCCTTGCAGACTTAAACAGCTCGGAGAGTGATATCAGTGCAACTGATTTATTCGAAGAAATTAAAGCTATTCAACCATATTTTACCACAGAAAAAAACCTAGTGATATTCTGGAATACATTTACGAAAATAATCTACATTTAACATTTCCAAATTTAACCATAATTATACGTATATTCCTAACTCTACCGGTTACTGTAGCTGCAGGTGAGCGGTCGTTCTCAAAACTTAAAATTATTTAAAACTATTTACGATCTTCGATGACGCAAGAAAGACTTTCTGCTTTAGCTTTATTGTCTATTGAACATGAAGTCTGTGCCACATTGGATATTAAAGACATCGTCAAAAAATTTTCGGAAACGAAAGCCCGGAAAGTCCGATTTTAATAACTTTTTATGTTATTTTGTTATTTAGTTATGTGTTTTATTTTATTGGACATTTATGCTTTTTAATTTGGAGACTAGATTTGACTCTGATGGATGTTGGATAATACCTACTTTAATTATTTGGGTAAGTACCTATTTACGGAACATAGATATACACACATCGCCTTTTATAATAATATATAGATATTATTATGTAGGTATGTAAAAAAAAATATACTATTTTTATACATTTCGTTAAATATAAGAGGGCGGCAAATATTGAGTTGCACACGGGCGGCCAACACCTTAGCGGCGGCCCTGATGATGTCACATCGGTTTACACATTTCTGTCCCATTTATCAATATCTATTTACCCTCATACCGCCGCGTAAGATGTTTATACATCAAAAAATTCAGTACGGCAATCCAGTCTATATCTTTTCCAACAACAATTCACGTAGACGGATATTTACACAAGAGTCTGGGTACACCAGAATGAATTTCATTATTCATTGCCAGATTGCGGCATTTCACGCATTTATATCATATAATTCCTATGAAACGTTGACTATTATTTTACTTCACGCATGGCCCTCAGCTCGCTTCGCTCGCTCCGGGGCACAGCCAAACAAGACGAATCCAATCCTAACTCAAATGCAAACAATATAAACCTAATTTATCCCAAATTTAGAAAAGGAATAAACATAACCTTAAAGAGGACTTCCGTTTCGTCTTCGGTCGAGGGTGCACGTGTCGGTATCGGCTATTTTGTTCCAGCTTCATATACATATATGTTAGTTTTGGGAATTCATGGTGAACGTTCAGGGACCGGGTAGTTTTCTCCCCGAATAAGATACGGACGTCCAGCCGGGGGTATGAGCCCCGTGCAAGCATCAGATACAAGTCTGAGCCACCCGGAGCACATACTCGACATACTGGAGGCTCTAAAAATAGTATCTCTATCCACCAAGATGTAACCAATGTAGAAGGGTCGCTCTACCTCTTGCTAAGCCTGGATATGGATCGTTACTGGCTGAATTTTCTCACGAAAAAGACCAATATACTATAACCTTAAAGAAATATAAAAACATCTGTCGGTACCTTAGACAAGGTAATCTAAGTGTTGTCCAGACTAATATAGCCCTGTCATCTGAGTCTCATCGTTACAATTTAGTCAGCTTAAAAGTAAATAATAACCAAGTGCAAGTGTTGACAAGTTCCAGCGTTGCGTAGGAGTACCGTGGTAAGAGTTTAATGTGATATGATGGGTGGTCACGATATGGTTTAGAGCTAGTCAACGTCGAGGGCACCCCCTAATCGTGCTGGCATATTGCCTTGCAGCAGTGCCATACAACAAACACGAAAGAAGAAGAACGAGGGGTATTTTTCACGCCGCGCTCGTTTTTGACATCCCACGGCTACCTAAAGGTGGCCATGTTCTTCCTCGATTTGCTCCAACATTTTATTTTGACAGGCACGTGACTTGGAGTTTGGAGTTTCCTTTTAAATACACAGAGCTCATATACGTAAAAAAAATATATAGATAACATTACATTTAAACAATAAGTGGATTGTGAAGCCAAAGAGTGAGATAGATATACAAATTTGTTTAACACCATATCATAAGTCTATCTTTATGTGGGACAGGCCGCCGCTGCGCTTGCGTGCCGTTTTCATTTTCTATTGGTGCTGCTGCTGCCGGCCGGACAAACGACAAAACAAACCGAGGAGAAATCAATATGGCGATTTTCTGATTTTTAGCTAGCCAGTTTGTAGTGTGTATTGTGAATGATTTTTAAGTGATTATTCTTGTGTTTACAAGTTTGGACAATTTAAATATTTTTACATTATTATTTGAAACAGACTTTAAGATGGGTGTTAGAGACTTGTGTTTTCTGTGTAAAGCAAAAAGAGGACCCGGAATAACTTTCCATAGGTATGTATTTCGTTATCATGTTATATATGATTGTTCATCATTACATTCAACAACATTATTTTCTTCATAGCTGAAATATCTCCGATATATAGATAGAAAACATAATTTCATTTCAATACTCTCAATCTGTAGATGGGTTGTCTGCTATAGTAGGACTAAATTAATATGATTTTCTCTGACAATTTGCGGCTGTAGCGTACTGCAGCCTACAACTTGTCTAATATTCACCCGCCGACCAATAAGTACTAAGCCACAAGTATGCAGTTATTCAGGATTGAAGCACTTTTTGACAAATTAGGTCAAAAGTTGCCGAAGCAAAGGGAATAACATAAGTTTTCCCTACTTTTGACGTAGCAATACTTTGGTTATTTCAATTTGGCCACACATCATTTGCAACCTTCTTCATTGCAGATCAAAAATCATGGCTGGGTACTATTGGGCTTTGTATAAGGTCTACTGCAATAATTTATCCCAATATAGTCTATTTAACTAGCAGATATAGAAGGCTTATGACAGCTCGATATACCAACAGTTGTTTTGAATATGCTTTTTTGGATACATTAAAATTATATAGAGGTATTAGGAAATTCAGTCATAATTAATTACTATTTCTTTTGTTCACCAGGTTTCCCAAAGATCCCAATGTTCGGAAAGCTTGGACTACTTTTTGCAAATTGAATGAAAATATAGACAATGTATCTACATTATTCATATGTTCTGTTCATTTTATTGCCAGTGATTATTTAGAACCAGCAGCAAAAGAACTTGGAGGTGCCTTAAAATTGAAGCATGGTGCTGTACCATCATTTTCAAAAGGTAATTTTTATTTGTTCAATTTCACAGGTATCCCGTAGACAATTTTTTATTCTATTCGTTTACTCGGGACCTCACTGACTTAGCATTCATCAAACAAGAGCGCACAAGACCTACAAATCAAGCAAGTGACTATCAAGCAAGCTTGTTGCTATCGGTTATTCTCTAACCTTTGTTCACAATGTAGTATCCTTTCCTGCCAATGCTATACCAATTACCTCTAATGCTATAACAATTACCTAATGGATATTGATATTGTCGATATGGGTCCTGAGGTGGCATAACTTTTTGCGCATTACTTCAACTCTGTATATTGCACCATTCATCCTCAGTGCACGATGGTGTTTTTATCTAATAATATAAAAATAATAATAATAAATATTCTTTAATTCAAAATTATGTACACATAAAGTGAAATAGTGTCAAGAAACAAACATTCTACTAGAAAAAGGTAATGATGCCTTACCTACTTCAACCACTATGGACAGTAGTATAATTAAAAATGAAAGTAATATAAACATCGATCATTCTATTACAATTTGAATCATTTATTCTGAGCTGAAAAATGTAAGCATTTATAAGGGGCCTGGGCTATGATATCCACTCCATTTTGTCTAAAAACTGCTCAATCATCCTTGTACCTCATCTTCAATGGGGTCTCTTCCCTGATTTTTGGAAGTCTAGTTTTGGGGCTCCTATACATACTGGTGACAGAACCAGCATAAGAAGCTATAGGCCCATCTGTATTATAATAATTATTCCTAAGGTTGTAACTATGTTGCTCAGTTCAGTATTATTCCCTGAGATAATTGGCAAGCAGTTTGGCGCTTACTCATCTAAGCACTGAACTCAAATTTGCTTACTCTCATTACATACTTGTGGCTTTGGTGATGGGTGCTGAGACACACTCTGTTTTTATGTAGACTTACAAGGCATTTGACAAGGTTTTCCACTTGACATTATTATGCAATATCGAAGCATTCAGAGTGTCGGGCCCTATGCTCAGTTGAATTAAAAGTTATCTCAATGGCCGAACCCAGGTGGTGTGAGGTATGCTTCAAGGGTCCCCCGAGCCTATCCACAAGACACTTTGGTCTCCATTCAACTACTACTAGTAGTTCTACTATCACTACTTTTGAATAAATAATTCGGTACCTAATTAAAAAATACTTGTAATTTAGAATTTTAATTAATTTGGGTTAATTAGCATAAGAATAATGTTATTTCCCAAAACAACATGTGAGAATACAATAAAAAGTTTCTTGAGATTCGTTGCATTTAAAATTCATCAGAGCAGACAAGATCCAAGTACTTACGTAAAAAATAACGTAGAGATTATTATAATAATATATAATATTATAAGTATTTACCATATTATATTTCTAAAAACCCTTAAAATTGATGCACAAGCAGTTCTTGAATTCATAACAAAATTTTACTTAATAAAAAATATCTGAAATATTTTAACTATTGTAACTGGTGTTTTTATGTTATTTTTTTTCTATTTTCAGCACAAACTGTTTTACAAAAGTCTTCAACTGAACGTCTAACATCTTCAAGCCCTGAAAATGTTCCATTAACTGGGCCTTCAACATCACAAACATCAATGAGTTCTTCAGAGAATTTGGAACACACCCCTAAGAAGATGAAATTCAGCGAGCCAAGATATGTTGGTGAAATAAGATCTCCACATCTGTCAACTCCACATAGAGCTAGAAAAAGTTTCAAGTTAGCAAAGGAAAAAATTTCCCAGCAGACAAAGAAAATTAAAACACTTCAACAAAAAAATAGAAGATGTCTGAAAAGGATTCATACCTTAGAAGATTTACTCAAACATCTCAAGAAGAAAAATCTAATATCAGAAGGAAATGCCCAATGTATGGTGGTATGTTTTAAGTTTAGGTTTAGACAACATCATCCATTTTATTATTTTCAATTATTTCGCCTGTATTATTTATATTTCCATGAATTCAATGTGTTTAATTACATGTTTTTTTTTTCAGGAGGGCCTTCCAGCAAACATCAAGGATTTGATTGGCCATAAATTGAAGATGAAAGGAAAGGGAAAATATTCGCCAGAGCTAAGGAGATTTGCACTAACTCTGCAATTTTATTCTTCTGCAGCCTACAATTATCTTCGGAAGACTTGGTCTAATCTGTTGCCACATCCAAGCACACTACGGAAATGGTACAGTGTGGTTGATGGGAAACCAGGTTTCTCTTATGAAGCATTTTCTGCAATTTCCATTAGAAATCAGGAAAAACCTGTCTTCATAAATATTGTTGTGGATGAAATGTCAATAAGGTCTCAACTAATATTTGAAAATGGCCAGTTTTATGGTGGTATAAATTTGGGTACAGATCTTTCTCAAGAAAGTGATAATGTGATTAAGGGAAAACATGCTCTTGTATTCTTAGCAGTATCACTAAATGGACATTGGAAGGTGCCTTTAGGATATTTCCTAATTGATGGCCTCAACGGTACAGAGAGGTCAAATTTACTCACCAAGTGCTTTCAGCTGGTTCATGAAACAGGAGCTAAAGTTTATTCAATAACCTTTGATGGTGCTCCAACTAATTTGAGCATGTGCACAAATCTTGGTGCAAATTTTAATTATTTCCAAACTAACTTCAAACCTTGGTTTATCAATCCTATAACTCAAGACAAAGTTTGGGTGTTTTGGGATGCATGTCACATGCTCAAATTGGTAAGAAATACTTTAGGTGACAAAGGTATCTTAGTTGATTCCGAAGGAAATTTGATAAAATGGGATTTCATCAAAAAGTTGTACCAGTTGCAGTTAGATGAAGGCTTGCATGCAGGGACAAAACTCACAAAAAAACATATTGATTACCAAGATAACAGAATGAATGTTAAGTTAGCTGCGCAGACTTTTAGTGAACGTGTTTTCCATGCCTTTCAATTTGTTGACCATTTGAAGGTCAATGAATTGAAAGGATGCATGCCAACAGCTAACTTTTGCCTAAATTTAAATAATATTTTTGATTTATTAAATTGTCGAAATAAATTTTCAAAAAGGAATAAATTCAATGTCCCAATAGAAGAAAAATCTGTAGAATTTTTATCAAATTATGCGAAGGAGTTTGAATTGTACATATCTGGTTTAAAAGATACTTCTGGGTTATCTATCTTAAAAACTAACAGAAAAACTGGATTTTTAGGATTGATAATTTGTTTGAGAAATAGTTTTGAGCTATATAAGCAACTGAGAAAGGAAGGGCAAGAATATTTGTTAACTTTTAAGTTAAGCCAGGATTATCTTGAAACTTTTTTCTCTGCCATAAGAAGCCGTGGAGGCTTCAATAACAATCCTAATGCCAGGCAATTTGAAAGTGCCTATAAACGTTTATTAGTTCGTCATGAAATAAGTACTTCATACAATTCAAATTGTCTGGCAGATGGAGTTGATATTTTACATGTGTCTTCCAGAAAATCTAGTTTTCAAGAGCCTCTCTTATTAGAAGAAAATATAATTTGTGATATATGTGACCATGACTACTTGTCATCTTTGTGGACTTTAACTCCTTACGTTGAGAATGTGGTTGAATATATCGCAGGTTTTATTGTTCACAAAATAATTTCAACCCAAAAAACTATGTGCCATATTTGTGCAACCCAGTTAATTGACAGGGAAAACATTCCTTTACTAATAAGAATAAAAAATCGTGGTAAACTTTTAGCCCCTTCTAAAGCTGTCTCAAGAATATGCATGATAGCAGAAAGGTATTTGAGACAAAATATGCATGTACTATTTACTAAGAAGCACATGAAACAATATCTAAGAAATGCTATTTTGCAGGGTATTCACAACCCCTTTGACAATGATTTAATGAACAACCATATTCTGTCTCAAGATGTTCTAGATAATCACAAAATTCAGTTATCAAAATTGATTATAGATACATTTTTGGACGTTAGAATGTTTTATGAAGCCAAAGTAGCTTCACAAAAAGATGCGTATATTAGACAAAAATATACAAAACTTGTATTATTTTCGAACCAATAATCCTCGATAAGTTATCAGAGATTTTAATTTATAAGTAGGTAGTTTCAAAAACTATTTTGCATATTTATAGTATACCTAATCATATTTGTTTCGTATGTAAAATTGTGGTTGATTTATATTTTAATTAAGCCTTTGTAGTTGTAATGAAAACTTTGAATAAAATATTTAAGAGTATGCTTCTTCTTTTCCTGTTGAGCTATTTTTCGCAACCTTATTGACACTTAAGAAAGATTGTTCAATAATAGCAGAGACAAGGGGAGAGACAGTTAAGTAATATAGAAAATTTGTCCCAGCATGCCATCTCTTTTACTTGATGCATTTCTGTATAGCGCTCTCTTCATCTAGCCTAACCAAAGGGTATTGTAGATGGAGCCAAAGTCGTGTCGACGCTGTTGCAACAAGAAATGATATATGTCTTTGTCTAACTCTTGGAATCCTGCGTTAGAAGCTGAACAGCTGAATACTAAACGACTTTGACACTGTTTCTGATGACAGTTGACAGTTCAATACGTTTTGAGTTGTTAGTTTGGCTTCTTGGTGTTTTTTTATATTTTTTGTGTTAATTTCACAGTTTTCTATTTGAATCATATACTTTTTCATTCATCTTGTGACTGAAACGTTAATTTGTGTAAGTACTTAGTGGAGTGGATCAGTGGACTATTTAATAGACACAAAACAAACAGCATCATGGCTGCCGAGCCTGCTTGCATTGTTTGTGGATTAAGAAAAGATGAAGTTGAAAAAATGCACTATTTTCCTTCGTCCCTGAAAAGGTAAGCATATGAAAATTAATTATTTCAGATAAGGCTGCTACAAATACAACACAAACACGTTTACTCACTCTGAGTCAAACCCTAATAATTAATTAAACCATTGCATGCATGTCTTCTAGCGGATACCATTGGTAAAAAAAAGTGTGGCACTGAAACTCGCCCAGTGCACAAAAAAGATTGCACCAATTCATTACCTACCAATGGGGTATACGATTTGACCTTGAGTTCAAAACTTGGCTTTTCGAGGATCGAATATTGAGTCGAGGTGCAGTGCTGTGAAGGCCATAGAAAAATATTATTGACCATCTGTTATCTGATCCTTTGTCGGATTTCGTTATTTTTTCTTTTGGCAACACCATCGGTGCCACACGACCTTCAAGGATTCGTGCAGAACTGATTGCACTCGGAGCAAGAAATGTCGCACCAATTTTCCAATGGTATACAAATGCTTGCCTTGCACTGGCCAATGGTATACACATTTTGCACTCGTGCCGCACTAGTTTTACCAATGGTATTCGCTATTATAATAATAAATTGGCTTCTATAATAAAATCTTTTTCAACCTTATTTTATACTTGACCCAGGACTTGACCAACTTTTGCCTTAGATCTGCTACAGAAACATGATCATGTTAAAATAATATTACTGACTTTTTTAGATCCAAAATTTGGCAAGAATGTTTGGGAATGAAATATACTGGAGAGTCGCTGAAAAACTTCAGAATATGTAACAAACATTTCTCTTCAGATTCATATATGGATTTGACAATCTATAAGCTTCGACGAGATGCAGTTCCTATGCTTTGGATCCCACCTGAAATACCTTCTTCGACCAATGTAAGAACAAGCCTTGATGATGTCCAAAGTGCATGTAAAGGTAGCTAGTGTAATGTTAGTGGGCTAGTTCCAGTAGTAGTAAGATAAGAATAGATTTAACCAGAGATTTAACATATCAAGTGTCACATGTCACACAGAAATAACACTAACACCAAAAAAATGGATTTAAACTACATAAATGTATATATAATAAAAAATACTCCACATCCAGACGTTTGGCCTAAAATTTACAATCACTTATTCATCTCAACAGTTGTCTCTTACCAATTATTGCACAAGAGCTTCGACACTTGAATACAAACTTAATTACTGCCGAGAAATTTTTCATGACTCTGGCTTTTCAACCATAATTATTCACCTCTTTTGATGTCATAGGGGCTAAAATGGTTAACCAACTTGATGGAAGTTTAAAAAACAAATATTTGTATTTAATTTTGTATCACTTAAGTTTCAAATGTCAATTAACTTTTTTATTCTTCTTCACTTAAAGTCAAAGGGTGAATGAACTTAACAAACATTTTTGTGTTGTTTCCAGATGGAACCTTCGATGCAACCCCTGCCCAAGAAATAGTACCCCAGGCATCTACATCTCAAGTTCCTGCCCATAATATAC
>JAEQML010073846.1:0-14731 GCA_016904865.1 Pissodes strobi | reverse complement strand
AAAATCTACTTAACTCCCTTTTATACTACTGTTTGCTTAATCAAGCGAAACTAAAAAGAGCCAATCCTGGAATCCCACTAGTCACGCTCGATCAACCAATACAATGGACTATACGGAATAGGCCCTCTATCTCTATTTAAACTATTCTTACATTTAATAATTTCCATACTTTCATATGCGTCTAATAATCTCCTATCAGTTATATTATGAATTAATTTCAATTTTTTTATTGTTATGCTATGATTATTATCCAAAGCATGCTCGGCAACACTTGATTTTTCTGTTCTACCATACTTTAAATGATCATATGTTCTTTGAATCTCGTTTGTATAGATTATCTAGTTTGCCCAACATATTTTTGATTACAATCCATACATCCAATTTCATATATTCCACTTCTTTCTAACATTTCAATTTTGTCCTTTGGACCACCTAATAGTTTCTTAATGTTAAACTGAGTCTGGTATACTAATTTTAAACCTACTTCCTTAAAAATTTTTGGAGTCCTCTAGTATACTGCGGATTATGCGGTATCGAAACATATTTTGTATTTTCATCCTGATTAAAGAAAGATGTGGAATCACGAATGGTCTTTCTAAACAAATGCCTATTAATTAGTTTATTTATTAAGTTAATATTGAAACCATTAACTTTCGCTATATTCCTAATTGTTTCCTTTTCCTTATTAAATATTTCTCTGCTGAGAGGAAAGTTAACCATACGGTGTACTAAAAAAATGAATTATTATTCATGTTGGTCGCAGCGGAAGGAGTCATTAGGAATATATCGGTTAGTTCTGTAAATATCAAATTCTAATGTGTTATTATCGTTCCTAATCACTAAAGTATCCAAAAATGGTAGTTGGCCATTGTTATCGACTTCATAAGTAAATTTAATGGTGGGAAGACGGTTGTTTAGTTTTGTTACAAAATCTTCAATATTAGCGGTTTTTGTGTTGAAAATCGCGAAAATGTCATCCACATACCTGTACCATACCCTTGGAAAAGATTCGAACTCCTGGCTGCTTTCATTTTCAAATTTACTCTTGAAAAGATTAGCTAAGAACGGATAGCTGAAGGCACGGCAATGGGCACTTGCCCATTGCCGTGCCTTCAAATTGTTGGTAATAGTCACTTTTATATTGAAAATAATTTTGATCCATGCAAAGTTTGGTTAAAGTTAAATATTCTTGTTTGATTTCGAAATCAAAACTATTCATCTCAAGTAATTCACCAAGGTGTTGTAAGGTCTGTGGGATTGGTACACTAGGGAACAATGAGCTAACATCAAACGAGCTTAAAATTTCAACTTCATTAAGAATTGTATCTTTAATTTTGTTTATGAAATCTAAGGAATTTAGTACTCTTGAATTCTGTTGTTTTATAGGCAAATTTTCAAACTGGTTTGCTAGCCACTTGGATATGTTATAAGTTGGCGATCCTATTGCCGAGACTATGGGACGCATTGCCTTCCCAGGTTTATGAATTTAGGGAAGACAATATAATTCCGGCATAGTAGGATTACTCACAGATAATTTATATTTATTTTGATCGGAAATAAGGTTGCTCCATTTTTTCAAAGTGTTTTAACTTGTGTTACCATTTTAGATAATGGATTCCGTGCGATTTTCTTATAGGGCCCGGATTCGATTAAATTATCAACCCGTTGAAAATATTCGCTTTTGTCTAATAATAGTATAACAACCTTATTATCTTTGTCAACTTTTAGATAGAAAACATTTTTCTCCTTTAATCTTTTGATTATACTTTTTCCTTTTCCAGGTCGAGAGTTAACATTATTATTAATAATTACATTTTTTTAGATCTGACCTGATTAGTAAGAATGGATAATGCACATTTTGAAGACCTTTTAGAAAAAACTATTGGAATAATTCGAAGAAACGATACAAATACAAATACATATTCAATTTTCTTTCGATTCAATAATCGACCCAAATCGTTCAACTCAGATCGACCCGTGAAAACGCGCCTTAAGTTTACAATGGAATTACCTACCATAGATATACGTACGATGCAATTATCGTTGCGGTCTTTCGGTTTCTGCAGTGCAATTATCGGAAGTAATTGCACAAGTGCACCAAAATTACCGATAATTTTCCATGACAGCGTGTTGTCTAAAAACTGCATGAGTTCATTTTCATATTTTGGAGAAAGAGCCCGACACCGAAGGTGGAGGGCTCTTTTTGCAAAATATGAAAATGACCGAATGCAGTTTTTCTAAGACAACACGCTCGAATGCAAAATTTTCTGGTTATTTTGATGCACGAGTGTAATTCGGGGGAATATTTCCCGAATTAGGACATGGTTTTAAAAAAATACATTTTTATTCTTTTTTTAATACAAAAACGTACATGTAACTGTAAACAAAGTACAGAGATGCAAAAAAAACGATTTTTTTTAAATCCGAAACGAGACATTTTTAATAATACCTATATATTCACTAGACTTTGACGTTATTTATAAATTGTCGCTGTCAAATTTTCAATGGAATTACCATAGATACGTACGATGCAATTATCGCTGTGCTCTTTCGGTTTCTACAGTGCAATTACCGCTGTAATTTTCCGAGAATTGCACTCCTCTAATGGGATTTTTTATACATGAGGGAAATATTCGCTGTAATTTTCCGAGAATTGAACTCTTCTAATGGGATTTTTTATATATGACGGAAATATTCGTAATAAAAGAATTTAATCGCAATTCTGCAATACCTCTGAAGCAAAATATACGAAAATGACATTCGATAACTTTCAATATTATTCATTTCCAATGGACGATCTAATATGACAAATTTTATTTAAATTTAATAATCCTGTTAATTTTGTCCTGAATACAGTTTTATAAAAAATGTTTGTGTTTCGTTCAAGAAACTTGCGGTTAATAGGACCTCAGTTAACGCTCTCATGTTCCATTAAAAAAATCACTTATTTCGCTGACTAGCCCACATTAAAGGGTATTGTGCACCATAGTTGTGTATTATAATTACCCTAAAATAGATTTTTAGGAAGTACATAGTAGTACTTACCGGTTATATCCATATTTCGAATGTTTTGCAGACAACCCACGTTTTTAAATTGATTCAGTCACTGAAATGGCCGCAACTGATGCGCCTCGTCCTGTATCATAGGTGATGGTTGGTTGTTTTCCAAAGCCCACTAGGGATCTGAATTTCCATTTTTTTTTAAAGAACATTATTGCAGTTAAAACTTCTTTAGGCGCGCTCAAGACTTTTTTGTGGGGGTTGAAAGAGACCGAGTCGTCACACTCGGATATGTAATGTAACGTAACCATAGATATTGGTTTATCTATGACGTAACGCTCCTTCTATTGGACAAAATGGTGAATGCGCTTGTTATAATCATTACTGCCTGGCATGATCCCGTATAGGTAGAGGGCCGAAATTTTCAGGGGATGTAGCCGGGGTAAAAAGAAGATCTTGCACGAAAACGGAGCCCTGTACCCTACACCGCCCCCCGCCCCCCCTCTTACCGTTTGGCCAGGGGAGGGGGAGAAGGAAAACTTAAATAATTAATTTCAGGGAGAACGGGAAGAGCTACGGGGTTGAAATTTTTATGGTAGGTGCGCATCATGGGGGCCACCTTAAATCTTACGGGGGGGACCGGGACTCTATTTTAAGGGTGAATTTTGGGGGAAAACCGTTTTCACTCGTATCTCTGTGACAAAGGCTCGGATCGAAATTCTGACAAACGATGACCCCGCTTGTTGAAGTTGTCACTTCTATCGTGTGGTCGTAAGCACAAAATAACAAACAACCTTAGATTAGGTTTCCTTGTCTAAGATAACAACGTTGTGACATGGCACATATAACAACCAGCAATATCACATCTTCTTTTTTCGGATTTGCGCAAGTCCGCGCGCAAGATATTCCTTGGTAGGAAATCCGTCAAACTGCCGCCAGCGGCGTCGTGTTTTTACGACTGGTTTATTTTATTGCTATTGGAGTTAAATCGAAACCATAGGTGTATATTTGTCAAATAATTGACAGTGAGAGACGAACGTTGTTTATGACATTGTGTAATGCAAAAAGCCATGGTGTTTAAGCAATAAGAACTTGTACAAACCAGAAATATTCCTCCAAAAAGAATTTTTTTAGATTTCCTGCTCATACAACAAGGTATACATATATTTCATAACCCATTGATATTTGAAATTTTATATTCCGGCTCTGTTAAAGGAAAATCATACTTATATATATTTCAAATCCAGCCCTGACTTTTCCTACCCTGACATTAACAAGGTCAAATTTAATTTTTCGCCTGACAGGCCGAGTAATATTGTTGGTTGTTATATGTGCCGTGGTTGTGATATAATCAGAGTATAACAAACCAACGAGTAGCGACATAAAGCGTCGGCACCTTTGATGTTCAAGGGACCGATTCCGGCAGAGCCGATGACAGTTGGACTTCATATTTAACTGCTCAAACCATGAAGTGGCTCGAACGGAAGCGACTCTGCGACTGCACTATAAGAAACTTGAAGTGAAAAATTGTCAGTTTCAAATTTGAATCAGACTCAGTAAAAATTAAAGCTTTTCTATAATTAGCGGTTTTTCCTACTTCCTGTCACTTCTGTCGATAATAATTTTGGAAAGCTCGCATCATAAAAATATATATTACTATATTAGTTTCTTCTATGATGTATTGTTAAAGGAATCTCAATAGTTTCTTGGGATTTTATTTAAATAATTAGTTTCCTTTAGTAAGGGCGCGTTGAGACAAAAATAAACCCCTGTATTTCATTTATCAAATCAACCCAAATAAAGCATTTACATCGTCTGGTTTGGAAGTTTAGTAGTAGAGGTTTTTGATAGGTAGTAGAAAAATATTTATTGGACGTTTTCAGCGGTTCTCAAATAGACATTTCTTATTATAGTAGTTTCAGCAACTTCTTATTATTAATAGTACTCCATTTCTTTAAACTACGATAAGTTATATCTACAAAAGTATTGCGTAAATTTTTTGAACCTTTGAAACGACGAGGATTATTAAAACTTGCTTTTATTAATTCTGTAACTATTATCGGTAGGCTGTGGAGTTGTAAGTCAGTATACTTACTTACCTGAGTTGTCTTAAGAGATTCTAAAGCTCACCCCCACTCTTATGAAGACCATGGTGTTAAATTATTAATTTAAATAAAAGACAACAATTTTCAGTAGTCTAACAATGTTTATTAATCAAAGGTTATTGAAAGTAAATTTCAGGCGGAAATGCAACAAACAATGTTTAATTTCAATATTTAATAAACAAATTTTGACATACGTGTACAACCAAAAATAAGAAATTATCACATAAAGGCAGGACTAAGCCATCCCAGGGAGGCATGACTAACTATTTCCTCTATAAGTCATGGCTAGAAAAAAAAAACTTTTACTGACTCATGGACAAACATTAGCAACCTCCCTTGTTTGATCTTCCTCCGTCTCGGTACTCCATTAGAGTGTTGACAAATGAATATACTCTGTAAAATATATAAAGGGATAAAATTTAAACTGTCTTCCCACGGTTGACTTACCAGACTCTAGGACTCAATACTGACCACGCAATGCCAATGCTTTTAATTATTTATAGTTAAAGGTCGCTGTGCTTTATATTTATTATTATATAAATATACATATACTAATAAGAAGAATAATAAGAAATTATTATATAAATATACATATACTAATAAGCCATATCTGACGACGATAGTAATACTTAAAATAAATGAGACGTTGCTATCATATAAACAATACTAGCTTTAGATATAAAGATTACCAATTTCTAGAGGCAACCATTCACCATTACACAACCCTACTAATAAACCATACAAAAATAAATGCTATGAGCATAAGAAGCTACATCAAATAACAAATCAATGTGCCTTCACCATTTTGTCTAAAAAGAACACTTACAATCTAGATGCTAGTTTTACAAAATAACGCAATGCAGTGCTAAACATACTTTATTCCTTTTCTTAAAAAAAAAATCGATATCGTAGATGGCTATATCACCAAAATTAACCTACAGTTTATATTTAATAAATAATTAACCAGCCACGGTAAGCAAAGGGTTGCTTCCTGAAAAGATATATAGGTTTCATAATATAAAGATAAGGTAACAAATTAGGAAAATAACTTAATGAAGGTGTAGTCCTACAATCCTGAAATAAGTTAAGTTACAAAGGATATTACACTAGCATCTTCATCGCCTGAACCATTAGGACTATCAAGGTAAGCCTTACAAATGTTTGCCTATTCTGTCCACTTAGCGCCGCTTACTCGGGCTCCAGGGTGTAAACAGCACAAGTGCTAGTTTAGTGACCCTAACGAAGCTGAAAACCCTAAAGGAAACTTGAAAAACCGTCCACGTTTCGAGGAACAAATCTGCCCTCGTTGTCAAGAACGAACAAATCTAAAAATGAAAATGGTTTGAAAAATGTAAATAACAGTAAAAGCTGTTGACTTTGAAAAGATGACAATTATGAATATATAATATAACTGTCAGTCCGGGGGGAACGAAGGTGGGCCCACCAAAGCCTTCCCCGCTATCCAAGGGAAATTGTAGATAGCAGCCACCACAGAACGTCTGTCAGCAGCAGGCTGAATTAGATACAACACAAGGTTAGTGGGCAATAAATTTGTCTTGGGCAAGAAATTTAGAACACCCTATAGACGTACAGGAGTTCCACTTGATTCTAAGAGTCACCCTGTATATGGGGACTACAAAATTAACTCAAAAGTTTAAATTAAATTAAAACAAAACTTCGGCTTACTTTCTCCCTTAGGAGGCCGAAACGTGATTAATCAAATGCTTTGAAGAACAACGGTTGTGGGGAAAGATTCCCAGGGGGTCTACTGGCAAGGGATGCTTTTAAATTTATTTTATATTTGATTCTTTTGAGTTATTCGTCTTTTTGCATGTCAATGTACAAAATTTAAATTTTGACTTGAATCCTTTATAACAAGTCTTTACAAAGTGCCAGAAGGGCTTAGCAGGGGGGAGGATTGTCAAAAGGTAGTCGTCAGTAGTTGTCACACAAAATATCTACGATCCTAACCTACCTATCTCCTAACATTGGCTAAGCCTTATACAAAAATCAGTAATTTCTATGAGTACTAATTTGAACAATTGGGACACCCTGTATAGTTGAAATCAAATTTTGGATAAATCCCTATGTCAAGTGATAGCTTAAAACGTGCCCCAATTCACTGGATAAGCCTTATATATGTACTAGGAAAGTTCAACTCTAATCTAGTATTTTTGGTAAAACAAGTTTTATTCGATTTTTTCTCTAATGAACAATTACTAACTAATGACTGAAGGTATTTTAATTAGTATCTAACACGTATTAGTGTCTTTAGTGTTTTGGGGTTTATCGCACCGCACGCCAGATTTTCAAAACGCGTTCGAAGTGTTAAGGGTTCTGAGAAGCCGAATTCCGTACGAATATAACAAGGATCGCACTAAAATCGTCTTTTGAGGGCGTCGGGCGCGCGTCGCGAGTTTTTGGTTGCGATCACCTTAAGAAAGGTCGTACGAGAAGTTGCTCGAGGAGGGCTTTTAAAAAACCGTTGTTTCTTGGGGCTTTTTGGGGGAGTGTTAGATCTGTGATGTTGCCAATCCCTGGCAAACTTGTCAGATGCTGCTCGACAGTTTTCTGACAGAGGTTTTGTGTAAGTCAGGCGCGTCAGGGGGGACTTCTTGGGGATTAATGTATTTTAGACCAAACTACTCCCCGGACACGGCTCTCAGTTCAGAGACCGTGCTAATTTTGTGTAGTATTCGAACTAGTGATAAATAGGCTTTGAGTATTCTTTTGAGATAACTCCAGTCGCAACAGTATAACTTCGCTATCTCCTGTACGCACTTGGCTAACTTGTCGCTCTTTGAACGCGCCCGAATTCTTTAGGTTAAGCCTTATTTCTTTTTTCGGCTCCTATGCCTTTCGCTTCTCACCTGAAGTTCGAAAAACTCGATAAATTCGGTAGAAGGCTGATTCGGTACCAGTTGAGAGTGCTGGCCCTACAATGCCTTTTCCTTCGCTTCGGGGCTTCTTTGGATCGTCCGTAAGCTTAGTAGAGTCGTTTATTTCTTCCAGATTGTCGAAAATTCGGCAATGGGGTTGCAAAATTTCAGAAAAACTCAATAAATTCGGTAGGAGGCTGATTCGGTACCAGTTGAGAGTGTGGTCAGTGGTCCTACAATGCCTTTTTCTTCGCTCCGGGGCTTCTTTCGCTCGTCCGTAAGCTTTCTACAGCCTTTTCCTTTTCGAGATGTCGAAAAGTTGGCTAAGTCCCCAATAGCCCAAAATCTGGGAAAATCTCATAAATTCCTCAGAAATATGGGCCTAGGGGCTAAATGGATGAATTGGAAGTCCCGTTAGGATTCCTGAAGATCAACGATGGCGCTGGCCTAAAGTGGTTTCTTGCTCCCTGGCTTTTCAGGATCTGAACTGCAACCGATTTTAATTTTAACGCGCTTTGGGCTGAATATTTCCACCCGGCCGTGCACAACCAATCGAGGGCGATAATTCTCGCGCGATTGGAAGTCGGTTGGAATATCGACCGTTCTAGGAATCATGGACCGTTATAACTGCCGGTGAACATTTTTACATGTTGCATTTTTTTTATCCAGTGGCGTGCTTAAATGCGGAACTAAAGGACGTTTTTACAACAATACTTACTATTATTCAGGTGTTTATTTTTGAGTGACATTTTGCTATTTCTGTTCATTAATGAGAAAAAGGCTTGCTTTGCTGCTATGCCTATTTTGATTTTCTCTTGGATGTGTTTGTTAAAAGAGAGTTTGCCGTCTAGGGTTACCCCTAGATATCTTAGTGAATCTTTTCATCTGATTATGGTGTGTCTGATCTTAAATTTGGAATGATTTGGTTGCGTTTATTGCTGATGATCATAGCCCGAGTCTTGTCGTCATATATTCTATGTTTCTGCTCAGTCGTTTATGGAGTTCAAGTATTGCGTGCGATTTTTGAGCATTAATCTGTTTCTATTAGTGAATATAAACAGATATCATCTGCGTATATTGATAGTTTTACGAGTGGGTGTCTAGGTACATCCGCTGCGTATAGAGCGTAGTGTGAGGGAGAGTGGGGAACTCCCGCTTCCATATGTCTTGTGCTAGAGTGTTCTGTGTTTATTTGTGTTATGAATGATCTGCGTTCTATGAAAGATGTGATGAGTTGTGTTAATGGGAGTGGTAGGTTGTGTATGTCCTTCATGCCAGACTTTCTCAAAGGCTTGTTCGACGTCGAAAGCCACAACTGCGGTTGATGTCCGCTTTTGCAGTTCTCTCGTCGCCTCCTCGACGAGTTGGAGCTCTGTGCTGTGATTGGATCTAAACCTAAATTGTTCGTTTGGGAGTTGATTGTGTTCTGTTATGTGTGTGTTTAATCTAATTGAAATGATACGTTTTGTTAGCTTGCTCAAGGCTGACAGCGAGCTAATAGGACGATAGTGTTGTGGAAATGTTAGGTTCTTATTTGGTTTAGGTGTAAGTATGATTTTTGCATTTTTCCAAGGTTTTGGAAAGCGTTTAAGTTCCAGTGTTTTGTTGGTTATGTGTGTAAGCTTTTGTATAGCTAATTGCGGTAGATTCTGTAATGCCTTTTTTGGGATGTTGTCTAATCCTGGTGCCTTTCTTGGATTTAATTGTGCAATTAATTGCACAATTTCATTCGTGTTGGTTGGTTGAGTCTCATCGTCTATAGGATCTGTCTATGGCTTCGTGGTGACCAATATCTTGCGCGCCATCACCCAAGGTGAATTGGGACTCCAGCCAGTCTGCGAAGGTATCAGCCTTCTCGTCGCTGGAGTACACTAAACCCCGCAAGCCATGGATCGCCGGATATACCACTTTGTCCTTATACTGCATGGTTTTTGCTATTTTCCATAGAGAGTTGTCTCTGACATTCACTGTTGGTTCATTTATTGTTTTTATGGCTTTTTATATATTATGTTTAAATGGTGTTTGTCGGCCTGTTTGCCTGTCTGTTTAGATGTGCGTTGCCTGTTAGTTTGACTCTCCTCTTCACCCTGTTTCTTTGCCCTTATGTTTTGTCTCATATTTTCCGGTAGTGTATATGGGTTGTTTGGCTTAGTGTGCACCGTTTTTTTTTTGCAGTGTTTATGGCCGTTTCTATCTCTTCGGTGAAACTTACGACTTGATTGTCCAGTTCCGCCTTAGAGTTTATGTGTAGTCGTGTTTGCATGTTGTCTGTTGAGTGTTCTTTGAATATGTTCCATTGTATGAATGTTTGTGTGTGTGTGCTTTTGCGTTTTCGTGTATGTTGTTTATTGTGATGCCAATCGGAGAATGATCTGAAGCAGATAAATCCTCCAAATTGTCTATCACAATATTGTGTGCTATGTTCTGTGTTAGTGCGATGTCTAATATATCGGCTGTTTCTTGGTGGAAGTGCGTTGGGTTCTGATGGAACGTGTATTGTATAGTGTAGTGCTAGTCCCCGGCCGCAAGGATAAGGAGTGTATAATTGAATAGTTTTTCTATTTATGCATGTGTGATTTTGTTGCTTGGTGGTCTGTATGACTCGAGTATATCAGATTGTGGTGTGTGTATAGTATCATGTGAGGAGGGTTCATGCAAAAGCAGACATCTCCATTTTGTACAAACTTGAGAAAAACAGCAAAAACTCTTGTATGAAAATTCGTATAGGGATATGTCTTGTTTTGAAATAAAACTGTACACTGAAAGAGTACGTGTAATAGGATTTGTCTTGTTTTGTTTAGTTTCAGATATGTTACGTATATACGTTTGGATATGTCTTGTTTTGGTTGAACTCCATAGATTTAAATGACAAATAATGTAGGATATGTCTTGCTTTGTTCGAATCTGACTAAGGCCAGCCCTAGAGACCATCCCAGAGAGAACAAATCGGCAAAAAAATCAATTTGGTAAAAAATGGAGATGTCTGCTTTTGTATGAACCCTCCTCATGTGTAATGCTGTTTTTTTATAAAAATGGCCTTGCCTCCGTCCATGCGGTATTGGTCATGCCTATCATTTATATAAATAGTGTAGTTTTGTATGTGTAATTTTGTGTGTAGGCGTGGGTATGTTTGTTGCACGAGTGCTATGTCTATATTATTCTCAATCAATTATTCTGCAAACTCATATCTCTTGGGGTAGCTGATCAAGAATAAGTGTTTTGGTGTGTTCAGTGTATTATTCATTTGTGCTAGCGAGCAAGTGCAATATTGGATTGTTATTGATTAATGTGGCGATTTTGTTTATTTTTGCTATGTCCTCCTCGGACATAGCTAGCAGTGCCAGTATGCTGTTGTTTTGTTGATTAGAGTTCGTGTTTATATTAGTGTTTGTGTTTTAAGTAGTGATTTGTTAGTGGTCTGTGCATTTATTTTTGACAATTGTGCATATGTGATGTTTGTGTTTACCGGCCTGGTTTGCAGTAGTATTTTCTTGTAATTTGGGTTTCTAATAGCTAGCAGGGTGATCCCCCTCACAGTTTCATCATTTGGCTGGTGTGTTCATTGGCTTTTTGCAGTCTCTATAAAAGTGACTGTCTGCAAATTTATAGCAGACGGGAGTGGCATGGCAGCTAACCCAAACTGCAGGCATTTGTGACATTGGTTTTCGCTGCATCTTTGTGTTTAAACAACTTTCATAAATTAGGATAAATTATTATGAAAAGAAGAATGTAATAATTTTTTTCAACTATACATGTGATAGGATTTTCAATTTCCTAATGCCTTTTTTATCAGAACTATTAATTGCGAGATCTCTATTATTAAATTTTAAAGTATAAAATATTTTTAATCTTATAAATAGTTTTAAAACAAACAGTTTGGGAAAATCTGAACAGGGATGGAGAAATTGTACTTTTTCAAATATATTCAGGAGATAATTTGAAATTTTTTCGCCTGTACATATGTTCTCAAACTGCGAGTTGAAAATACTTTCAAGGCTATATATAAAATGAACCCACCTTTCTGGTGGTGATGATAAACCACCAAAAGTACCTTTGGTTCCATCAAAAGCTTTAAAATGAGTCAGAAGTTTGTCTATATCAAAACTAGTACATTCTTTGCTAAAGGCATATCAGATATCACATGAATGTACTTCCAGACACCTTTTCATCAAATATCCACAGACATAATAGAAAGCATTCTGTGTTGGAATGGTTTCTTTACGGTAATTGCAATCAGGCAAGGAAATTGCTGCAGTTGATGTTTCCGATTCCTTATTAATAATTTCTACCATGTCCATGGATTTTATACTAATAAGAACATCGTCTAAGTCCTCCCGACAATTCATATGATTTGAGTGGAAATAATTCTGCACAAATAATTTTCTAAAGGCTCTTTGAAACTGTATTGGTGTGGGATTTACGCAATTGCCTCCCTGCTGCCTTACGCTTCCAAAGAAATTTTCTAAACAATCAGTATTTAGTCTTCTGGTTTTAAGATATTTATACCCACAGTTTAAAAGCTTTTGCCATAAATTGAGAAGACTTCTTATTGTGATAGACCAACATTTAATAAACTTTAATCTCTTGGAAATATCTTGACCATTTTTGTTTAATACCTTTAAATCTGACAAGAAATCCAAAGCTTCGTTTAAAAATTCTAATTGAGAATCAGATCCGTCAAATACATTCTTAAATTTGTAAGAATTATTTAATGATAAGGAGTTCAAGATATCAAACAGATTATTGAATTTTTCTACAATTTCAATGGTTGCAAAAGCTGCATTTGGAAGTGCACCCAAACTCATGTGTGTATTCATACCACTGGCAACTGAGTGACTCAAAAGTTGAGCGGCATAACTCACTCTCATTTTTTCAAAACTTGTGGGATTAAGGTGAGAATTAGTGAGTTTAGGTGCACACCTGTAAAACTGCTTTTTATCGGAATTATAGAAAATTTCAGTAAACGACCAAGACGTTGTTCTACCCTGAAAGCAAAAGGTGTGCTGCTTTAAATTATTGCGAGTGGCCTTAATTAAATGACACGGGTCAAAAATATAAAACATATTCTCACCTCCTAATTGGAACTCTGTATTTTCAGGTGTAATTCCTAGACACTTGGTCAAATCAATAAAATTTGAGCCCATATCACTTGCTATGCCTTCCACTTTTAAATCAATATTCCTCAAATTTAAAATACAATCTTCTAAAATTAAACGAAGTTTAGCACCCTTTAGTTGAGTGCCTACAAAAAAATAAGCAATTGGCTGTTTCCATGATGAGTACAGACCCCTCGCCATGATTACCAAAACATTTTTGCATAATTGTGGTCCTCGTTCACCGTAGGCTGTATCTTCAAAGCCAACAATTATGTCATTACTTAAATCAAAGAACAAGTTTGATTTTATTGCCATCTCATCGATACAAAGGATGCAATGTTTATCTTTATCAGTCATAGTTTTCATTTTTATTTCAAGGGCCTTATATATAGATTTATTGTGGAGTCCTGGTTGAAATTGTAGCTTTTCAGTCAATCTTTCCAGAGTTCTTTTATTTGGAAGTATTAACAATTTTGACAAATTTCTATATGCTTTGGGGCTTAGAAAATAAAGTGCCAAAGCAAATTGCTTTACTTCCATTGAATATCTTCTGGATATAGGCTTCTTATGTTTCAAATTAACGTGAGTTTTTATCACTTCTGCTAATGGTGTGTCTAGGAATTTGTCACATAAGGTGTTAAAATGTTCAATAGAAGTGTCTTTTTCGTTATGTTTTCTCATAGTTTTTCGAAGACGCCTGATCTTCAATCTGAGTTCTTTCTTACATGGCGTTCCAAAAGAAAGGGAAGATGATGTCTGGGTAGATATACTTGGAGAAAACAAAGGTGGTGTTGAAGGTACATCTTTTTCAGAAGGTGGAGGTGTGGAAACATTCAAAGGTTCAATATGAACTTCTTTAGATGTACTGGGGCCTGCAAATATAGTTGGTGAAAGATCAAGAGGCAGAATGGGATTATCCAAATCCACCCATTTTGTTTCATCATCTTTTGAAATACTGGGACCTGAAAGTAATAATGAGAATGAATAGATTTACCATACAATTGATTGGATGGAACTCCACTTATATGGTAGAGCCTAGAAAAATAATTTTTAACCAATGTTTTGATTAATAATAACTCTCTTATGGATTTCATTGAAAAAATGCTTTTTTGATTTTGAACAACAAAATATTAGACAAAATCAAAATAAACCTATTACGAACCTCTTTATTCCATATATTCCCGGCTTATCAGACACAATAAAACGAATAGATAATACATTTAACATTCGTACTATTTTCAAAACAGAAAACACTCTTAGATCCAAAGTAACATAAACAAAACCACTCAATGAAAATGAAATTACTAAAAATGTTATCTATAAGATACCATGTGAATGCAATAAATTTTATATAGGTGAAACCTGTAGACCATTATCAAAACGTATAAAAGAACACCAAACTTATATTAAAAATACACAATTCCACAAATCACATATTTGGCAACATGCATTTGATAACAATCACAGAATACAATGGAACGCTTCAAGTATTTTAGCAAAGGAACGGTCATCTAAAAAACGTAAGATTAAAGAAAGTGCTTTAATTAATTAAATAAGGATGAATGTGTTGCTTCAACTTCTTAGTTTTAGCAGCAACTGGTTATCTTTGCTAAAAACTGAAGTCGACAAGGGACATTTAAAAATTAATTAA
>JAEQML010073845.1:0-14732 GCA_016904865.1 Pissodes strobi | reverse complement strand
ATGTCAATTAAAATCAATTAAAAAAACAAAAATATATATATATATATATTGACATGCAAAATTTTAGATATATAAAATCACGTGTATAGGCAGACATATAAATCAAATCAAACATGGATGAACTGTAACTAAACCAGACAAACAGTCATCCATTTTAGGACAAACGGTCATTAAAAAATTCGGCGATTGAATAATAAGCCTTCACAACTAGCAATCCTTTAACCTCCCTTCGAAACCTCTTTCCACAAGTAAGCTTTCTTAAATTCAGTGGGAGGTGATTAAAACACTTCTTACCCCTGTAGACAAATGAGTTCTTAAACAATGTACTGGAAGGTATCGGCAAATAAGCAGCGTGACTATTACGTGTAGAGTAAACCGATATAGAATTAATCTCGTCCTGATATTTTTCCCGGACCATACACACCATCTCCAAAAAGAAAATACAAGGTAAAGTCAGTATCCTTCGCGACACAAACAATGGCCTGCATGACTCAAGGGGCCTAGCATGACACAAATAACGCAATGCCCTCTTCTGTAATACAAAAAGTAAGTTGAAAAGATAGTCACTACAGGCTGCCCAAAAACATACACCATATCGCAAATGGGATTCGACCAATGCGAAATATACACTTCTGGCAGTGGCCTCGTCCAGCTCCCGAGCAACCACCCTTAAAGCGAAGCATCCTTTGGATATTTTATTTGAAATTTGCATAATATGTTTGTCGAATCTCAATATGCCATCAATGTGTACACCAAGGAATCTGACAGAAGAGATGTTATTTAAAGGGGTAGAACCAAGGGTAACATCATTTAGCGTACACTTAAATGAAAAACAACGGCTTGACCACGATTAGCCAGATATGATGCCATCCATTCCAAGCACCTACCGCGAAACCCATACACTTCAAGTTTGCGCAACAGTATTCCATGGTCAACACAGTCGAAAGCCTTTGTGAGATCACAGAACACTGCAGCAGCAACCTCTCCGTCATTGAGCTTCAGATATAATTTCTCCAGAAATGAAAACACAGCGTCGTTGGTATTTTTTGACGTCCGAAAGCCAAACTGCAGGCTTGTAAGTATTTTATGTTTATCCAGGAAATCCACCATACGCGCCTTAACAAGCCTTTCAATTATTTTGGCCAGTGATGGAAGCAAAGTTATCGGGCGAAAATTAGATGGCGCTTTGGCATCTCCACCCTTAAAGAGTGGAATCACTTTAGCCAATTTTAAACTAGACGGGAATCTTCCCGTTGAAAAAGACCAGTTCACCACACCAGCAAGTGCCTGAAATCCAGAATCGGGAAGCCTCAAAAGCACCCTCACAGAAATATCATCCCATCCTGATGTCTTCTTATTTTTTATTTCACAGCATATTCTTTTGATCTCTGTGGCATCAGTCGGTTGAAAATAAAAAGACTCTGCAACATTCAAATCTCTGAGGTATTGTAGGGGATCTCTCGGCGTAGAGCATGTACTTTTTAGTTTGGCAGCAATGGAACAGTAAAAGTCATTCAATTCATCAGGTCTTAAGTCCGAATCCGTGGTCACTGGACATCTCCCGTTTAGCTCATTAACAATAGTCCAACATTCTTTTTGTTTGTTGCTAGATGATGCAATACGCCTATCATAATATGTTTGTTTTGCCAATCTAATAGTTCTCCTGTAAATCGAACGATATCTATTAAAATAACTCATGAACCACGGGTACTGAATGAAATATTTCCTAAGGGAATGAAGGCAACGCATATTGCGAGATGAAACTTTTAACCCCCTAGTGAACCAATTTTTTCTTTTTCTATTTTTAATTATTTTGAGTGGAAATGCATGTTCAAAATGCTTTGAAAGAATGTGATGAAATCGTTCAAGAGGATCACTTGAAACAAATATGTTTTCCCAATCTTCATTTAGACAGAGCCGTGAAAACTTATTAAAATTGCCTCCTGTGTAAAGTCTACCTTTGCGTTTCTGTACACTATTCCGCTTACTTAACTTAAATTTAATAGTACTAACAATAGCTTCATGGTCAGAGAGACCAGCATTCACAACAGAAGTTACAACACATTCCCTGACAAAATTAGTACAAAAATAATCTATTAATGTTGATGAGGTAGTGCTAACTCGAGTATACCCCTCTACATGCATAAACAAATTCAATGAATCAAGAAGGTTTGATAGTAACTGGGTATGTAAATTCATTTTATTTGCAAAATCAACGTTTAAATCTCCCGCAAAAACTATAAATGCATGCAAAGGAATTCCCGACAGAAGCAACTCCAACTTATTCAGAAACGAGTTAAAATCAGAAAGGGGCGATCTATACAAACATACAATAAAAACATTCAGCTTAGTCGAACGAACCACAGAAAACTCAAATTCCTTCTCAACCGAGAGGTAATCAAAGCAATCACAATCAACAAATGAGTATAAACTGCGCATGTCCTCTCGTACCAATATCATAGTTCCTCCGTGGAGATAAGTACGTCTACAAAATTTGGACAAAACACAATAATTAGGCAGACAAAGAGTTTCCTGCACAGCAAGCCAATGCTCTGTCAAAAGTATAAAATGCGGATTGTCAATACTATCTAAAAATAGCGTCAACTCGTCAGTTTTGTGTCAAACAGATTGAATATTAAGTAACATAAATGAGACATTATCGACATGTTCTACCCTAAAAAAGTATTGTTTCCTAACTCAATCTGATCATTATTCTTAGTGCCTGCAAGAATCTCCTTGTCAACTCTTGTCGATACAGAACCTACATTTGTAGTATATAGAAAATGCGAACATAGAAATTTGCATAACAATACCTTGCCACCGTAAGAAGCATCACCATACCAAGATCTCTCGTGATCCTGCATAAAACTGTCCAAAGATAAAAAAATAGCACTATCATCCTTAATGTAACTTCGAATCACAGCATTACCTTCGTATATGAAATTATTTAATACCTTTCTATTATATGCAAGGGCAGATCCAATAAGAACTAAATTCGTTTTTTGCGCCAAAGCCAATAATTTATTAACACATTCCTTTTTAATAGGATCACCCCTTTTTGCATTTTCACAACCGATAAATACAATAACATAATCATTATTTGTCAAATGTTTGCTATACTCAAGGGACAAATCAACAATGTCACTAAACAAGAGACCTTTTCTGTGTTGTGAGTTAATGTCAAATTCGGCATATGAAAATTTTTTTAACAGCGAAGAACATCCTGCAACACTACCGCTTTCACCGACAATCAGCAATTGGTGCTTCCTAATTCTCGCTCTAGATCTACTTGAGGGTAATGTATTTACCTGTTCGACTTCACCTTTTTTCTCATTTAGTTTATCTTCCTGATTTCTTAGCTCACTTCGTAGTAATAGAAGTTCGTTGGAATAGGCTGAGTTATCCAGCTCAAGAGTCCTAATTGTATCAACCATTTTCGTGTTCACTTCATTGAGGTCAGCCAGATTCCTCTTAAGCTCATCATGTTTTTTAGCAATATGACTGAACTCCTCCTTCAGTTTTAAATTTTTATTGTTCAAAGAAATGATGTCTCTATTTAGCGTCGCAATTATAGTTCCGTTTTTTCTTTAAGTTGTTCCAAAAACTTGTTCTCCGTTTCAAACACATCATCAGTAAAATCTCTCGTGCGTCTTTTTTCTCTCCTGAGAAAGTCGTCTTTTTCTTTCAGTAGCCGCTGTGTTTCCAAAAGTTCTTTTTTTAGATCATAGGTCTCTGACTCGTGTAGGGTTGTTAGTCGCTCTAGCTTTTCGTTATATTCTTGATGAAGTTTTTTAAGTTCTACTCTTAATTTGTTAATTTCGTCGCTAGTACCATCCGTTAAATTTTCGCCGCACTTTTTAGAACACAAAATCTTATGTCTGTCGATTATTTCAAAAGGTAGTCTTTCCGTACAGCTCTTGTGAAAAATATTGCAGCAAACAACACAAAAATAATTGTCTGTCTTCTTAGTTTTGGGACAGCACTTAAATAATGTGTCTGTCTCAGTCATATTTTCGAGTAGGGTCCTGTCAGACTTGTTTATAAATATATATATCCTTAATGGTAATATAAAAAGCAGTGATTTCTTAGAGATTCCCAGCAAATATAAACAACCAGAATATTTAGCATTTATCAGCACAAAATAAAGATGTTAAAGATAAGCTAAACAATGGTAAAGAGCGATAAATAGTATCCTTTACTGATAAGAAATTGGCCATTTATTTGAAATATTTGCATTAATGACAATTAAAACTCGGGATTTTTCACTCTACCACAGTTATCACAAGCCTGATAAAAGAACTGATTTTCAATTTGAAAATGTCACATTTTTACACACAAGATGACACCAAATACACCAATTATTTTAAATTTAATCCACTTTTAATAAGCCAAATAAACAGAGCGACGTTCAACTCAACTGATTCACACAACCATGGCAATAGTATGAAGATAATTGAAAAGCTGGTCAAATACCGTGTTATGTCGTTCTTAACATCCAACAACATACTTAGCAGCTCAGTTTGGCTTCGAACGGGGTATGGGCACGAATGATGCCATGTATAATTATTTCCTTCACCAGCTGTATTGTCAAATAAATGGGGGTGGAGCTTCCACTGCGAAAGCTTATTGAAAGCTTTCGATTGCCTTAGTCATGAGGTTCTGCTTCGGAATCTGCATTTTTATGGCATCAGAGGCGCGACCTTGTCCTGTTTTTCTTCTTATTTGCGGGGCCGTTGTCAGAGGGTCTGGGTTCTAGCCACTCTAAGTATGGATCGGTTACATACACATTTTGTTACATTAATAGCATTTATAACAAATGGGGACACCCAAACAGCAGTTTCTGTATATAATGTGGAATTTTATTGAGCATATAGTCTTAAGAGAAAATAGGTTTCTTAATTGTTTTTAATAAGTACATAGGGATATTCCATAAAACTATATTAAAACAATTTGTTCCAAAATTAATTGTTTTAAAACCAACTTGCTATTTAATTCTTTAAAAAGGCAAATTAGTTTTAAAATAGTCAAATTCAAATATCTTTTATTAGAAAAATTGTACACAATACAAGAAACAAATCATATTGCCACAATTGAATAATATAATAAGTGTCAGAAAAAATAAAGTACATATATTATAATAAGTTGCTCCTATAGATATTTTATTGTCAAGAGAGAGAAAAAAAAAAGACAAACATAAATACCTATTGAACAAACTAAGTAAAATGCATATTAAAAAGACCTACTTAGACAATACACTCAAGTTAAAACCTATATTCTAAAAATTCCTTAACAGTGTATGGTTCTATAATTAATAAAATACTTTAAAGCTATTAAAATTTTGCTGTAATTTAACATCATTTGGCAATTTGTTAAAAAATTTAATACACGAATATGTAGGTCCCCTCTTTGTTGCTGTAAGTCTATGTATTGGAAAATTTAGACCCACATATCTAGTGACTATACTGTGATTCGGCACAAACTGCACGAATTTATCTCTGTTCCTGAACAGGAACACCAAGCACTCATAAATTTATATACCAGACAATGTCAATAAACCAAGCTCCCTAAATCGCCCCCTACAGGAATTTTGAGGTCTCATCCTGAGCATGGTTCTAATAGCTCTCTTTTGAGCAATGAATGCTCCGCCCACATCAGTCCCCCCACCCCAGAAGGTAACACCGTACCTGAGCACCGAATAAATGCTTGCAAAATAAACAGTTTTAAGGTGGTCTAAACTTAGGTATTTTGACATCACTCTTAATGAGTAACATGCTATGTTCACTTTTCTGCAAACAACACCCAGGTGCTCACCCCAATCCAGGTTCTCATCTATATGGATTCCCAAAAATCTCACACTAGTTGATACAGAAACAGTTTGATTATTCAGTATAACCTCCTCTGGCCTCTCAGTAGTATTCTGCTTTGTTCGAAAGAAAACACAATTTGTTTTTTCTTGATTTAGAACTAATTTATTTTGCAAAAACCAATTCTGAGCTGCCTCTAATCAGATGAAATGCCCAGAAGATCCGGCAAGGTTAACGCCAGAGTTAGAAGGTTAGCATCATCAGCAAAATTTACAAGATTACCCCTATTTTCTAAAATTTCTACAGCAAGATTGTTAATATAGAAAACAAAAAGAAGCGGCCCCGCGACACTGCCCTGAGCAATGCCAATAATTAGATAGCCCTCTTCTGAAAAAAACTCTTGACCGTCACGAGTGATTACAACCCTTTGCCCTCTATTGGTGAGATAACATTTCATCCAGTCTAAAGCAGGGCCCCGAATTCCATATCTCTCCAGCTTCTCAATTAAAAATTTTCTCCACAAACTGGTATGTGGCGGTTTCAACAGACCTACCTTTAAGATAACCATGTTGAGAGTCACTGATTAAATTTTCATTATAAAAGAACTGCAGGAGTCTTGTACACATTGCAATTTCAAAAACTTTTGAAAAAGTTGAAAGAATGCTGATGGGTCGGTAATTTTCCAGATTGGTCTTGTCCCCTTTGTTATGTAATGGTTTTACCAATGCTAACTTTAAATGATTGGGAAAAATATCAAATTCAAAAGAATTATTAATAATGTGGCATAAAGGAACCGCAATCTCCTCAGCGCAATACTTCAACAGATTTGCTGAGATCCCATCATGTCCCGCACTCTTTTTATTTTTTAGTTTAGAGATAATATTTAAAATTTCTGCAATGGTTACCGGTGTTAGGAAAAAAGATTTACCATTATATGGAATATTACAGGACCAATCAATTTGAGGCTGGGATTTTATTAAATTAGGGTCTGCGTTAAGTATAAGTTTGTTAAAGTTGTTACAAATGTCAATAGAGTCACCAGGAATCTGAGAAGCTGGATTAACATGTCCTGAACTGCTGGAACCATTTATTTCCTTAACAATCTGCCAGACACATTTCAATTTGTTGTCGCTATCATTTATGAGATCTCTGTAGTGAGCGCCTCTCAAATCCCTTAGGAGAGAATTGTATTCTCTCTTCTTGGATCCGTAAGCGCCACTATATGCCCCGTCAGATCTACTGAGAACTAAAAGAATGTCAAGTTCATTTTTACAAGCAACAACCCGTGGACTATGCGGCAATCGTCCTTTGGGTACAGTGTCAAGAGTATTATAAAACCAGTATAAGATCAATAAGGCATTAAGAACAAATAGTTTTTATTTTGATTTAAAGAGTGCATTAAATCCTTTGCATAAGAATAAGTGGTCTTAAAGAACTTTTAGTTTATCTTAAGGTGGCTTTAAAACCAATATATTTTTATTGAACATATTAAAGCACTTTCAAACCCTAAATAAATAAAAAGTGTCTCACAATTGTTACTTGGGCAGTCGAATCGGGGTTCTTTCCCTAAAGAAATGTATCTAGGCACAATGGGTGCGGCTAATGGTAGTGGTATAGCCAACCTCTTTGCTCAATTTTTCTCCTCAGTTTATAACCCTTAACAGATTCTAATGTTAGTACAGTAACGTGGTTTAGCAGTTTCTAGATCAGTATCTGAGCTCGATTTAACAAAGGGGAAGGCTCTGATGGAATTCCCAACTAGGTATTAAAACTTTGCTCAAACTCTATCTTTCTTCCCCTTTACCATATTTTTTCTAAATCCCTTATTTTTGGCATATTTCCCTATGTCTGGAAACTGTCATATCTGCCCCATCCATAAAGCTGGAAACAATAATTACAGACCAATCTCTATTCTCTCCGCATTACCTAAGGTATTTGAGCATTATATTGAGATGGTACTATCAAAGATCTTCAGTCAAATCATAATAAACCAGCAACATGGATTTTCTTCTGGCCGGTCCGTTGATACCAACCTGTTTCTCTTCAGTAATTTTATTAATAACTCTTTTGATAAGGGCTGCGAAACACACTATATATATTTTTTTTATGGCAGTGGCACACACACTAAAGGGAGACCCTATGGCGCTCGACGAGCGGTGTGTTTGCGAAGATGTTGATTGACACGGCTCTTGAATATTTGTAAGTTGTAATTAGTGGGAAACAGATGTTCTGGGAGTGAGTTCCACAGTGATGCAGTGCGCCAGACAAAGGAGTTCTTGTAAAGCGATGTTCTAGGAGTTTCCAGTTGTACGACGAACTGGTGAGCTCTTGCCGTCTGTCGTGACTGTCTGACAGGAGCTGCCAGGGGCGGGATGAGGCGGGCCAAATCCTGGGAACATCTGCCGTGAAAGTATCTGTAAAACAGAGATATCTCGGCTACATGTCTGCGGTGTTCCAGACTATCTAGATTCCGGGTCAACTCCGGGTCGCCGACGAGACGCACTGCTCACTTCTGTATGGAATCCAGCAGCTTTAGGGTGTGCTTTGGTGCGGCACCCCAGATATGTGAGCAATATTCTAAGCACGGTCTTATTTGCGCTTTGTAGAGCAAGAGCAACTGCTGCGGTGTATAGAGTTTTTTGTTGCGAAATAGCGCACCAAGCTTCTGGGAGGCTGATTTTGCGATGTTAGCAACGTGGTCATGCCAGGACATATTGCTGTTGACCGAGATACCCAGCAGTCCGATTGACGAGGATGAAGGAATGGTCGACCCTGCCATAATAATGTCAGGGCCCGCTGTATTGGCCCTCTTGGTAAACGTGGCTGCTTGGGTCTTTGCTGCATTGAACTGAACCAAATTTCGGTCGCCCCAAGTTTGAACTTTCTCCAGATCTTGATTAATTGCTGTAATCTGCTCCTGTCTGCGGTGATGAGTCTCAGTCGCTGGTAAGGGTTTTTCTGATCTAAAGTGGGAGACAAGGGTACTGTCATCTGCAAAACTGTAAACAGGATTATTTGTTTCGGTCAGCAGGTCATTAATATAGATGAGGAACAGAGTTGGTGAAAGTATTGCGCCCTGAGGCACGCCCGCGATGATGGTGAATGTGTCCGAGATGTGTCCATCGACTGCAACGTGCAGAGATCGGCTCTTAAGGAAACTAGCAAGCCAGCTGCAGAGAGAGGCTGGCAGTCCGAATGACGGTAGTTTGCTGAGCAGTCCGTCATGCCAAACTCTGTCGAATGCCTTTGAAATATCCAACGCAATCGCTCGAGACTCTCCGTAGTTCTCAATTGCCTTACTCCATATATGAGTGACATAGGCCAATATATCTCCTGTCGATCACTCTTTGCGAAAGCCGTATTGATTATCGCTGATTATTTTGTTGTTCTCGAGGTACTTGAGCAGTTGCTGATTGACTACACGTTCCATGACTTTGGAGATTATTGGAAGCAAGGCAATTGGACGATAGTTTAAGGGCGTGGTTTTCTTGCCCTTTTTTGGAACAGGTTGCACTCGAGCGACTTTCCAAGAAGATGGGTAAATCTCTTTTCCGTAAGACAGAGAAAAAAGCCTGGAAAAAACGGGTGTTAGTTCGTTGGCGCAGTTCTTTAACACGATGGCAGGTATTCCGTCCGGTCCTGATGCCTTTTGCGTATCCAGATTTTTAAGGATTTTACGAATATCACGGTGATGAAATTTGACTTCTGCCATGGTAGTGTTGATGTTCGATAAGGTGGGGAGAGTCTATATACAGACTTCTGTAAGGCATATGACAAGGTCGATCACAGTATTTTGATTTCAAAGTTGTCCAATTATGGGATTACAGGATCTTTGTTTTCCTGGATAGAATCATATCTGTCGGATAGATAGCAGCAAGTTAAGGTTGATGGTCACTTGTCTACTAAATTTACCGCAACATCTGGGGTGTCTCAGGGATTCCATTTGGGGCCCCTGTTATTCAGTTTATTTATCAACGACTTGGGACATTTGCTTTCTCCCAACATCCTTGCTTTTTAATCATGATTTGAAGCTGTTTCGTCAAATATCATCCGATGAGGATGTTATTTTATTGCAGAATGACCTGACTACACTCTTCGAATGGTGTAGAATCAACAACATGTCACTGAATATCGACAAAGGTGATTTCATGAGATTCAGCCGTTTAAGGTATACTCGATAAATGGTGTTGCTCTCAAGGGTGTATCTGTTGTGAAGGATCTTGGTGTATACTTGGATCAGTGGCGGCTCGTGACAATAAGAACTGGTGAATCAAATTTAATTACTTCCTCCCCCCCACTCCAGCGAAAGTACCTAGTACCAAATTTTACTTTATATAATTTAACCTACAGAACAAATTTTAAGAGAAAAAAAACACACCGGATCAATATTGTCATTTTTATTTAGTTTCATTATCGAAAACCTAACCGAAAACCAACAACAAAAAGAAATTTCAAAATCTATACGCAAATGCAACGACGCAACCACTGTTAAACACGAATTAAAAACACCCGATATCCCAATTCGGAAATGAATCTTGCTTTTGAGGTGGTGTCATTCCCATAAGGGCTTATCTATAATATGCAGACGATATGGTGCGTTGCCGTGGCAACCACCGGAAACAACTGCATCGTTATAAACCGCAACGGGAGTTGATTCAATCAAGGCGAATGGCGATTCGACATGGAATGGAAATAAACTTCGCGCGTTTTAACAATATTGCCGCCTTTTGAGCAATATACCGATATACAATAATTATTCTGATTTTATCTTCTATTCATAGCGACTGAACAACTTGACATTTTATAATTTTATGTTGATTTGTTTATGATTTGAGTTAATATACTATGTTTTAGTGATTGTAATTGAAAAATAGTATAAGTTGAAAAAATCTAAGGTAAATCATTGATTCACTTGGTGTATTAAGCGAGCCGCCACTGACTTGGATACCAGGCTTCTGTTTACAGTTCACTTTGAGAATGTGTTATCTAGAGCTAACAGGATGCTAGGCTTTGTCAAGAGAACCACTAGAGATTTCAAAAATGTATTTGCTCTAAAAACATTGTATATATCACTTGTTAGATCTATATTGCCCGTATTATCAAGTTCATATTAATAGGCTTGAGAATGTGCAACTTAAATTTATAAAATATGCAAAATATAAACTTCTATTTAATGTAATAGATCTTTACCGGGCCCAGACTATTCTTACGTAGATTTAGCTCTCCTTGCCCATAGAAGGGTCTTCTATGATGTAAGTTTTGCTTTTAATGTTCCTAACAATGTTATTAAGAGTCCTGAATGTCTTGAAGCGAATTTTACGAAAATCAAATATTAGTGGCTGTCGTTTTTATTTACACCAAAGCTGGGTCTGCAAAATTCAGTCACTTGGATTATCTATACTGGCCAAAATCAGAAACATCAATATTTTTGAAGCCTTTTTTTGGACTTCCATTTTTAAATCCTGATGATCTACCTACCAAAAGTATTTACCAATTATATGATGGCTGATGGCTGTGCTTTCATCAGATAACCAAGAAGTAATTGAATGTTGTAATTAGAAACATGCATATCTGACGAAGCGCAGTATGCTCCACAAATAGGGGCCAAATTTTCATGTTTTCTTAATAGAACCACCATGTGAATCTTTTGATGCCTGACTTTAGTATGCTTTTGGCTATTGAGAGGGCGTGCTAAGGCGCCACGCGAGAGCCGTGAAATTAACTCCAACGGCCGCTGTAGAGGCATTATTAGTTCTACCACCAATACACATTTACATCCAGAGAAAAGCTAGGTCGGTAGCCCACTGATTGTTGCAAGGACAAGCACCAATAGGCATGCCCACATTCCAACATACAGGTTTGAAAATAATTATAAGGTCCTTAGAAAGAAACGAATGTAAAAAGGTCCCACCAATAAGGGCAGATCTTGTCTAGTATACTGAGGGTTCGAAGACCGATTAAGGTGTCGGAGCCGGTATAAATGAACCATGGACGGAAAAGTTTTTCAATATCTGTGGGAAGTAACGGCCATAGAACAAGGAAATGGAGAAAGAGCCGATGAAATAGCCAAAGCAGGCTCGTCGGGTTCCTTGTTGGGATCAGAACCCTTTTGTGGGTTGTGTTAGGTGTAGTATTAAGACATTCGTTACGAAATGTGTAGCAACGGAGTTTCAGGAATATCCAACCAGTACAGGTATAAGCTAAGAACTTCATTAAGAGTTCGCCAGCAAAGCTCACAGCTAACTTACTAAGCCACAATAGAAAGGCTGTTAGAATGATGGTAGGTTTATTGACCGGCCATCGTCGACTCAAAACCCATAAGTCTGATGGATCTGACAGATAAAACCTTATGCAGATTCTGCCAAGAAGGAGAGGAAACTGCAACCTACGTTCTATGTCATTGTGAGGGTATCGTGAAGACACGTTTTAAACAAGTAGGCGAAACCAATCCAGTAGCTACACTGACGGGTCAATATCAAGGATATGGAGTATAATCAGAGGTACAAAACTGGGTGACGTGCTCTAAAAACATGGAGGGCCACAATAAATCTTATAGGTCGCAGTGGTGGTTTGAGAACCTCTAAAAAGTTTAATCGTTGTTTGAGTAACACTCTTTACTCAAACAACGGTTTAATCTAATCTAATCATACCTTTACAGTAATTCTCTATTACTTAGTTCCGTAGGACCATATATATTTTTTACAGATTGCCAATAGTTTTCTCTATTACAGAAATGTTATTTTTCGCCCACTGCCTTACATACATGAGAAATGATATTTTTCATATCGTATCATATCATATCATCTTATTTTTACCTAGTACAGAGCACTCTAAACCTCTGGTGAATGAGCAGTAAAGTTTACACAGAAAATATCAAATTGTAATAAATTATGCTTTAAATGACTATAAAATTTAAAGCCTTTAAGACAGCGTCGATTTAAAATTTTCTTTAAATAATTTTGAAGGTTTTTTTATAATTTGTACATGCTCTAATGTACCTACATTCTGTGTGTTATTTTTCAAGTAAATATAAAAATATCTGAATACCTGGTTGACGATTAAATATGATAATGCATGAAGAAACATGTAGAAGGTATTTCAACGGAATGAAACACAAATTGTCTAAAAACATTAGTGCCTATGCATTTATAGATACTCTGTTTACAAATTAAAGTTAATTTATAAATATTATTCAGTAAATGTCATAAAATTATTAACAACATTAATAATAATAGTAGTAATAAAATTGACAAGAAAATTATTAACTGTAACAATGTAAAACCATTATTAGTTGTTGGTAGGTAAAACTGACACTTATTAACACTGCTGCAAAAAAATACATCTCTAGTTTCTCTATGGAATCCTTCTGTGATACCATCTCCCGAATGTCCACATATCTGTTGAGGCATCAGGAGTTCAGCCTGCAAATGAAAATATTTATAGTGAAGACTCAATGAGGCAGTTTTCCACAAAATTGAAATTCAAATTTAGCAAGCAGTAGTAATCTGCAACATTGCTTTTTAAATTAACGGGTTACAATATGAATGTCACATGCCAAAATTTCCATATATTTTTGTTGGAAAATAGACATCCCTGGTTCTTTTAGATTAGTTAAGTATTTAGGAAACTTCAAGCTATTACTTACACTTTCCTAGCGCCCCCCTTCTATGTTCTATGAACATTTGATCAGATTAATTTTTATACTATCTGATCATAATCAAATTTGTTTTAGCATACTTTTTACAAGCTTCTCGGTGGAACATTTCTAAAAATCTGATCATACTTCATGTGCATATTGTTAAAATGTATATTTATGTTGACCTTTTTTTGTATGTTTTTGTGGTTTCTCTCAGAAATTAGGAGCCTAGTAGTTAGCGGTCATATACCAGACTAATTCCGGACAGTATGGTGGAGGATATTAAGTAAATAATAATAATAACGCATGTCGTCACTATTTTGGCGGGGCTAGTTTTGCTTAAAAATACCCTTTAACCAATTTCCCAAGCTGGGTTTTTAATTGTGCATATTAATATCGTTTCTAAATCTAGTTTTGACAGAAGCAAAATTCGATAACAGTATTTTGACTGACAATATGGGGGTTAACCATATTTGTATTATTTCTAGCCAATATCTATTTGAAATATACTAACTTCAGACTTCCGGGGATACTGGGGACTCTTTGTAAAGCACAGTCCAGCTTAAACATGCTGTGTGGTTCATGTGACTGCGTCATATTTGAACTAGTGTTTAGACCAAACAACATTTCATTGGGCTGAGCAGTTCTCCTCCTTATTTTTGTACGGCTTTGTGCAGTTTGTGGTTCAGGAACTTGCAAGCTGAAATAAAAATAAGTAATTAAGGAATGAAACAATATTTGTGTTTAACACAAATTTGACGGGTTCTTACTGAGGATCGGGTGGTGCCGGTGATGATGATCTAGAGGAATTGTTTGAACTAGTAGTATCGTTAGTGTTGCTTGACACACTTGTGACTAACTCCTTAGAAAATATAGGAATCTCATTATGTAGTAAATGATCCAGGAGCTGACCCTTGACGTTCGCCTCTTGTTGCAACTAAAACAAAATACTAGGATTAATACCATCACTTATTCCATCTGCTGGTTTTTACCTCTGCTAAATTAGCTTCATTCTCCCTAAGTTTGGCATCCCTTTGAGCCACAGCATGACTCTGTGCCAGAGTCATATTGTACAGTTTCTGGATAATATATTTCGCTTCGGCCACATCATATACAGAAGCCACAATTTGTTCTAATCCTGCTGTATCTGCGGGGTCCAATGTTTTCTCGATATCAATAACGTTATGTTGTGTTTCACTGATGATTTCTTGAACGTAGTTGATGTTTTCTTTGATGTCTTCGATATAACTATCAAGTTGGGTGAGATCTTGGTTTTTTTGGATGGCCTGTTT
>JAEQML010073842.1:0-14733 GCA_016904865.1 Pissodes strobi | reverse complement strand
TTTTTAATTTTTTTGCGTTTTTTGCATTTTACACATTGTTTTTTTTTTATATTCTACTATGTGTTTTACAGTATATTTATTAATTTTCTCTCTTATTTTATTATTTTTAATCTGTTTTCGACAATGTATGTCTTTGGGTACACATCCTTTATTCATAAAATGTTTATTTTTGAAACAATAAAGTACTTTTGGAATATGAATTTCAATTTGAAAATTTGGGGAATGGGTGACGCGGTTACGGCTATCGCGCAGTTACCCCAACTCATCTTATATTTTCATTTCCAAATATTTTTAAAATTTTAGTTTTTACGCTTCGGTTTTGAGAAGGCTTGTCTTCCCTTTAAAATGATGTATAAAGATATTTTGTTTCAATGTTTCTATCTTTTATAAACGTATGTCCCTAAACAAGGACGGAGATTCACTCAATATGCATCGACCGAAGTACCTTTCACTTACTTTTAATATTATCACCTTTAGTTTTTCCTTAACGCCACGCCTTGATTAGCGTGCAGGAATATAACTCAGATTCGGGATCAATCTACTTCAGGTGAGAAGAGAGGATAATGAAAGCACTTTAGTTAAAAACAATAATAACGTCTACTGGTCGAAAACATAATAAGAAAACTTTAACAATGTCTCTTGGTCAGAAACATAATAAGATTATGTGTGTACCCGATTACTTGTAACGTTGTAAATGTAACTCAATGTTATATTGCGAATTTCTCTGTTTATCAGTTAAATTGTGGTATCGATTGTCGCCACCTTACTACTGTGAGCGAGTTTAAGTACTCCGACTAGTTTGATGGGGAGCTTATCTACGACGTATGCGCATCAAAGATATAATATATCTTGGGAAGTAAAAATTGGTTCCTTTCTTCTCGTCAGGAACTTGCCACCGAGTAGGTGCTTGGCTGCGATTACTTTTTTCTACCTTCTGGGTGATGATTGCTAGATAACATCTTTGAAATTATAAAGCGTAGTAAAGCATATTTTTTTTAAGTATCGGCTAATTCGTTGTGAAAACATCGTGTGAGAAGCGGTGTGGTTACCGTTTTATTTTAAAAGGTAGGTTCGACCCATGGGATTCTAGTTAACATGGCTAAAAACCACTTATCATTTCCCTGGGGTCTTTCTGAGGAACCGAGGCCCGTCTATTTAGACAAATTCCTTCCTTGAACAGGAATTCAAGCAGTTCTATCTCATTTTTTTTGGACCAAACCGAGAGTTTTTGCGGTACGTGACCTTCCTGGGTGATATGTCCACATAGTTCATGAAGGCTACGCTAGATTCAAATCTAGTGGTTTCTCTTATACCAAGGACGAAACATCGCATTGATCTCTGGTAGGATCAATTCAATTTATTACAATATCGGCACTACTTGAATCCAAGTATCTAGTTAGTGATATATAGTCCTGCTAAAACCCACAGCGGTAGCAAATTGAATAAATTTAATTGCATAGACGTCATCAGAAGAGAGCCAATGCTCATTAAGACAAAAGCAGTTTAATTATTTGCTATCATTCAGGAATACCTCAAATTCTAAAAGCTTAGTTCTAATGCACTGAATATTTACATGTAAAATGGTAAAAATATTCTTAGCGTTTTCTGTGTTAACCACGTTGGTAGAAGCCTTCGGATTCAAGGGTTCTGCAGCCGACGCGACGTCGTTCCAGATTCAAAAAATGGTTGACACGAACCCCATAAGACCAAAACTCTGGCTCCATCATTTTGTCCTAACTCCCCTTTGTTACTTCAAGTTTGAAAGAAGAGACCTGCTTTGTTTAAGTAGTAATTTTCTCACAGAGGCAACCTTCAATGGCATGGCTCGTTAAATAAGAAGTAACATCAACAACCTGTACTTTCCGCGATAGTCTAGAGGCAAACAACTAATGAAGTATCTGTGCAGAGTTATGTAGACCACCAACGAAACCACCAATGAGGAACCATTGAATTTCGCCATTCATATCTTTCACAGTTTCCAATTAGGCCTTAATCTTAGAGTCTAATTCAATTATGTAATGTAAACAACTGATATTATAAATACGATCAAAACCTATTGTACAATGTTCAGTTAATTATCAACTTTCGTTGCAGTTACTCTGTTCCATAACATTTGTATTAACAAAATTTAAAAAAAGTAATTTCGCGAGTGAAGAACTTAATTGGCGCAGTCGAGTCAGTACGATTTGCAAAAGGTCTTCCGAGCCACCTGAGCATTAGCACCACAGATTTCGAAGCCCAGAATCCTGAAGACCATTAGTTTCAACCATTTGTTGCAAAAATCCGCTCTCTATAGGCAGGGAACTAAGTCACCGTCCAGCTAGACGCAGGAACGTAAGTGATATTTTTTCTATTCCCACCCCTTTATATTTTGTAGAATTGTTGTGTGCGATATTTCGAAGTTTTCTTAATTGTGCAAAAACATCTATTTTTGTCGACTTCTAAGTAAAATTTCATGTCAAACACTGAACAAAGCATTAACGAATTAATTTTAAATTTAAGAACTATTAATTTAGATTCTAATATTAGCGAGTTGTCTACTAATAACATTACAATGGCATCAATAAACGCTGCAAAAGAAATAGCCCATACAATTAAGCCATTTTCCGGCAAAAGCAAACATCTCGAATTCTTTATTAATTCAGTTGATAAATTTTATAACAGATATCATGTTGGTCAAACTGACAAGTCTCTAAAAGAACTTGTAACAGCTTTGATTTTCTCTAAATTAACCGACAAAGCTAGCGATTATATTTTATGTAAACCAGAGATTACAAATTAGACACTTTTGAAAATTGCATTAAAAACGAAATTTGGCGATAAAATGAATCGGCATGTTTTAGCGCAACAGCTTAATTTTATGACTAGAAATGGAATCGAAAGCATTCTCGATTTTCTAGAGAGATTACAAAGCTTAAAAACTAAAATACCTCTTAAAATCTCCGCTGAAATTAACTTTTAGGTTAGTTGCTTTCGTTTCTATTTCTAGTCATAAAATTAAGTTGTTGCGCTAAAACATGCCGATTCATTTTTTCGCCAAATTTCGTTTTTAATGCAATTTTCAAAAGTGTCTAATTTGTAATGTCTGGTTTACATAAAATATAATCGCTAGGTTCCTCGGTTAATTTAGAGAAAATCGAAGCTGTTACAAGTTCTTTTAGAGATTTGTCAGTTTGACCAACATGATATCTGTTATAAAATTTATCAACTGAATTAGTAAAGAATTCGAGATGTTTGCTTTTGCCGGAAAATGGCTTAATTGTATGGGCTATTTCTTTTGCAGCGTTTATTGATGCTATTGTAATGTTCTGATTTATCAGAACACTAAAGCAGCATTAATCGAGCAAACAGAATTAAATGCGATTACTATTCTTATTACCAATTCACCTAGTGAATTGCGAACCATTCTCTTGTTACACAATCCGCAAACTTTAGATGAGGCTAACACGCATGTTCTAAATTATACCTTAATAGAACAACAAATGAACATAAGAACACCATCACGCTTTCAAAATCTACCACCTCCACAACAAAGACAAACACTTCAAAAACACACATTTACAACACAATAAAATTAACATTTCGTGCATCCCAAAACATGACTATGCACTACACTCAAAATTTACACACACCTTCAAATGGTCACAGTCAATTTTCCCCAAAACCAGTATATCCAAGCCAATCCATAAACATTCAAACTAGACCTGTAAAACACAATTTTTCCAACAAACCAGCAAGTATTTGGAAAACCTAAGAACGTATATTCACGCGAAAATTCTCACAAGCCCACTGAGAAACCTACGCCAATGTCAACCAGCAGTCGCATACCTTCCATCCAATCAATGAACTCCTCAAATAAATTCCAGCACAACTTTTCCAATAACCACCATAAAAACCAACTAACGTTAACCGAAATCAATTATATTGACGAGAACCCTATTGGCGAATACTCCGCAGAACAAAACAAATCTGCAAGCCTCGAAAACTTTGAATACTCACACGAGTATTTTCCTCAAGAAACGGAACAATTCGAAAATTACGAAGCATGCATCGAATAAAATTTCGAAAATGAAAATTTTCAATTTGACCCCCAACAAAACAACCAGCTCTAAGTCTAAACACTTTCCAAATAAATACACTTCCGTACATTGAATTGCAAAACCCACCTGCAAAACTTTTAATAGACACAGACATAGAGCAATATTTCCCGTATAAAATATTTAACTCGAAACACGTATTATCTACATGTACAGGTAACACTAAAACACAATATAAAGCTAATATTACTGTCATATCTGAATTTAATATCAGAGAAAATATAGAAGTAATTCTATATAATTTTCACGACTATTTTGACGGTATTTTAGGGATCAAAGATTTAAGAATTCTAAAATTAAATATAGATATCACTAATAAAAAATTATTTAACGATTTGATAGAAATTCATTTTCACTATCGAGACGACGTCTCTTATCAAAATGTTGAAGTTCCTCCTATGTCTACAATTCTAAAAGAAATACTAACTAATTTAAATGAAGGCACTGAAATATTTAAGATATAAACAAGTAAAACACAATTTAACTGAAATATTTATGCCCGAAATGAGTAACAGTATAATAAATATTCCTGCATCTCTTTTGCTAGTAAAAAACGAACAAGTTAACTTAAAAATCCGAAATTTAACAGAAGAAAGCATAATTATCAATTTCGATTCCAACTCCATAAAAGAAAAAGGTCAAATAATAAATACTCAAAATTTTTAAATATTTTACTTAGAGCAAACATTCACAGGACCATACACACCAAACGAATATTTTGACGACAACTTCGATCTTATTAGATCAAAATACCTCAATAATGAAGAAAATAATGAATTAAGGAAAGTAATTAAGCAATTCCCCAATATATTACGTCGCTCTACGGACAAGCTTACCTTCACGAACCGTGTCAAACCTAAAATTGAAACGACCGACGAAATTCCCGTCCATACAAAATCATATCGATACTCTTACGTCCATAAAGAAGAAGTTCAAAGAAAAATCTCTCAGATGCTAAACAATGGCATTATTAAACCCTCTTCTAGCCCTTGGTCATCCCCAGTCTGGATCGTCTCCAAAAAAGCAGACGCTTCAGGGAAATAGAAATGGTGCCTAGTAATTGATTATCGTAAAGTCAATGAAGAAACTATAGATAACAGATACTCCCTCCTAAATATTTCCGACATTCTATTTAGATCAATTGGGCAGAAGCCAATATTTCAATACCTTAGATTTGGCGTCAGCCTTTCACCAAATTGAAATGTCTCCTGAATCAATTCGAAAAACAGCTTTTAATGTCGAAAATGGACATTACGAATACCTCCGAATGCCATTTGGTTTAAATAATGCCCCGGCAACATTTCAAAGCGTCATGGATGATATATTGAACGATCTTCAAGGAAAAATCTGTCTCGTTTATATGGACGACATAATTATTTATTCAACTTCTCTTCAAGAACATATTTCCAATTTAGAATTTGTTTTCAAATGCCTAGACGAGCACAACCTCAAGATTCAGCTCGATAAATGTGAATTCCTATGTAACACAGTCAAATTCTTAGGCCATGTGATAACACCAGAAGGCATAAAACCTAATCCCAAAAAGATCGAACCTATCAGAAAATTCCCTATTCCCAAAAACCCTAAGGAAATTAAATCTTTCCTCGGACTTGTTGGTTATTACAGAAAGTGTATTAAGAACTTTTCTAAATTAACCAAACCGTTAACCAATTGTCTAAAGAAAAACGTACAAGTTATTAACACTCCAGAGTTTATAAACAGTCTCAATACTTGTAAAAATCTATTCTACAGCATCCCGACTTTTCTAAACAATTTATTCTAACAACGGACGCATCTAATTACGCGATCGGCGCTGTCTTATCAGCATTTTAAGATCCTTTACACAAATAGTGCACTATGTAAAAATCGACCTCTCCTATTGGTCGATCCATCTCGTATTACAATATGTCTTCGTGATGCAAAATAAATTATAGCACAATAGAAAAAGAATTATTGGCTATAGTTTGGGCTACTAAATATTTTCGACCACCTTACGACACCTTTATAGATAACTATTTGGTAAAAAATTTAAAATCGTAACTGATCATAAGCCTCTACAATGGCTATTTTCCATAAAAGACCCTAACTCAAAACTAGTGAAGATGGCGTTTAAAGCTTCAAGAATATGATTACGAAATAATTTATCAAAAAGGGTAAACAGAACACAAATGCTGATTCACTTTCTAGAATTCAAATTAATCCTATTGAAGATACGAATGATGATTTAGAGTCCATTTTTCCAAATTACGACTCAGACGAAATACCGATCATTTCTAACGAAGAAGTAAATGACATACTAAAGGCACTGCCATGTGATCTCATTACCGAAAAAGACGATTAACTAGAAAAAACACCCAAAATCAATATTATCTCTCACAAAATTATAAAACCTAAAAATAAAACCGAAAGTGACGAAACACAAATGCAACATTCGAATCACGAAGAACCGACCCTAGGTGCTCGTTACGTTCAAAAAGTAGTTAATCTAAAAAAAATCAAATTATCTTTAGATACTCACAAAATAATATAAATAGATTCGACAAAGAAAAAAGCATTTGATAAACAAAGGATTAACATATTATCATTATCGATCCCAATGAACATCAATTAAAAATTAAATATTTTCATGAAACAAAAACCCCACATATCGGACACCAAAAGCCTTAAAAAGAAATTTTTATTGGCCTAACTTAGAGAAAGACGTAAAAAGCTACGTTAATCTATGCGAAATTTGTCAGACATCAAAATACGACCGAGACCCAAATAAACTCGTATTCAAACCTACACCAATCGGTTATGAACCTTTCGATCACATATATGCTGACATCTTTAAAATTCATGGTCAATACTTTTTAAATCTAATCGACAACTTTTCCAAAATTGGTCAAGCTTATCCATTAACTACTACAACCGGGATTGAAATAAAAAATAAATTATTAATATACTTCAATCACTACGGTTTACCTAGAAAAATTATCACAAATAATGGAACTCCTTTCAAAAACGAAACTTTACAAAGTTTCTGTAATTTACAAACCTAATGAATCTATATATAATCTTATGAATTATGCAGTTCTATCATACAATAATTCACATCATAGCACAACGAAATATACATCTTTTCAAATTACTAGAGGTAAATTAGATTATAGGAATCCGTTAGAATTATCATATGAAAATAAAATAACTCAATATATCCAAGAACATTCAGAAAACATAAAAATTCTAAATCAAAATATTCATAGTCTTATTAACTAACAAACAACAACATGGAATTACGAGGATCACATATCCAAGTATCATCTCCATTACTGATTGTCCTATAGAGATACAACACCTAATTTATGACAAACAGGAAACCTCCGATTTTCAATACGTAATGTACTTACCTGAAATCTACGTACTACCTGGAGAAGAAAATACATTGCCAAAAATCCAGCTTCAAGAAGTAGACTCCGTAGAACTATCAGAAGCCCACGAATTATTAGAAAACATCAAGTTCCACAATCTGCACAACCTCGCAGTAAGTCATTGGGAAACTGCAATAATAATAATAATAATAATCACCCTTGTGGCCATTCTAACTGTCCTAACTATGAGCCTGTACGTATGGCGAAGATACAGACGCCATTACCATGCAAAACCAGACGAGGCCCAGTCGAACATCCCAATGTCCGAAATCAGAAAATTGCATTCACCCCAATTTTCCGAATTTTAGGAGGGATGAGTTATGTAGACCACCAACGAGGAACCATTGAATTACGCCATTCATGTCATTCACAATTCCCAATTAGGCCTTAATCTTAGAGTGTAATTCAATTATGTAATGTAAACAACTTATATTATAAATACGATCGAAACAATATTGTACAATGTTCAGTTTATTATCAGCTTTCGATGCAGTTACTCTGTTCCATAATATTTGTATTAATAAAATGTTTAAAACAGTAATTTCGCGAGTGAAGAACTTAATTGCAGCCTCTAAGAGGCCCCCTTGTTTATTTGTGCCTTTTATGGGAAGAAGTCTATTGTTTGTTTAAGGTCGTTTTTTACCTCTCATGTTAACTACCGTTTGTCATTTATCTTCATTATTTCCTGTAGAAGGGCTGTTTGAGGCAAAGGCATCTATTGCTGCTTCATTTTGACTTTTATTATTTATGTTTATATTTTTATATTTTCAAGGTGATGTTCAGTGGCAGCAGTGTCCGTTACCTGTATCAAAGGCTGAACGTTTGACCTACTCCCATAGGTCCGATTGGCGACCTCTGCGCTAGCGCTGCCAGTACTATTGCCAGTACTTGATGCACGTGTACTCGTTTAATATTCGACAACGCCGCTGTGCACTTTTCCATATCCGATCTGAAATTATTTTTCTTCCCCTTACTTTTTTTCCAGATAATTCACTTTCTGTGTCAGAATGCCTCATTTTCCACAAGTTTATTGACTCTCACTTGAGATAGTAGATTTCATCACTTTACTTTTTGAAGTTACGTCAATTTTTACATGGTTCATCATATCTTCAACATGAGCTTTTCTGCTCCCGCGACTGTTTCGAACACGCAGGGTTAAACACACACTTGCATTTTTTATACTTTACTTTCACTTAATGCATATTTTTGTGTGTGAGAACACGATTTTCTAAGCTTTTAATATCCCAAATTTCCAATGACCTAAGTAGACGTTTCCCGGACCACATCAGAGGGCTTCAGAGTTGTGGGCGCATTACATTTTTGATAAACACCATATGGTCCAGCGAATTGCTTTCAATTGGTCTCGTAGCTCAGTGTATTTGTGATACGGCAGCCCGGGTTCGATTCCCGTCGATATTCTTTTATGTTTTCAAAGTTATGTGTTTTATAAATTTGAGTTAGTTTTGTTTGGTTGCGTCCCAGAACGAGCAAGTGAGCGGAGGGCCATGCGTGAAGTGAAAATCTAAAAATACAAATCTAATTCACGTGTTGATCAACAATGTCATGCGCGCGCAACTCTGAAGTTCTCTGATGTGGTCCGGGCAACGCTAATTCGTTGACCCGTCGTCACTTGCCATCTTACCGCATACTTAACAATTTAAACCAACACAATAAAATATGCAAATGAAAATATCTCACAGCTTCAAGATATCAACACCAAATATGCTGCGCAGTCATGGTCAACTAGGACATTTTTTTTTTTTCGGTTTTTATATATAAAAATAAAGTATTTTTATTAAGTGTTATATATTTATTTGAAAGCGAAACGGTCGCGGCAGTTTTAAGAAAAAAAAAGGTGAAGGTGGTTCATTAGATTTTTCTGGCTATTGCAACAATCAATATGTAAATTTGTTATCTAATCCTGCTCGGAGGACAAATGTTATGAATGGCAGCAGTAGATAATTTTTATGTGATTTTGGCCGGAAAAGTTGGTGTGAGAGATCAAGCGCTATGACTACTGAATATTCTTTTATATAGAAATTCTTGCTACTTAGTATTGGGCCAGATTAATATTAAGTACAGCACAGTTGATTATCTCTAAAGTAGCAATAGTTACATTAACAAAAATTGATACTAACATTGCCAAATTTCCCAACATGTTCTTATCTTATTATTCATAAAACTGGCAACACAGTCGATCACTAAAAATATGCAAACCGACCCAGAAAACGACTAACGGTGACAAGCCCTAGACACACTATTTGTCACGGAAAAAAACCACACAACAGTGCCCTACTACCTTTATGATTAATTAACATTGGTCCTCCGAGCCGGATTATGTAACAAACTCAGAGTCACCAGGGCGAATCGTTTGTATTTTAAAAGAGGGTTAAGTGTCATGTGTGACCCCGCCGAAAAAACGCAAAGAAAGGAACGAAAAGAATGAAAATAATAGGATTTTGCTGTTTGTTTACCGGCGAACGTCATTTATAAGGATCAAGGTGATTGGCATTGTGAGCGGTATATTGGGCGTAAATGATGGTTCCTTGACATGTCACATGTTATTACTACCTTTTCTCTTGTTTGACCTGAAATTTCATGAGAAAAGATACGGTCGTCTTTTGTTGCAAATTTTTATTGTGGCAGGAGCATTTAAAAAATTCCTCTATATTAATAAGTTTTCACCAATAAATTAATATAAAGATAAAGAGATGAGAATGAACGTTTTACAAAAAATTTGAAAGAATGACGACACTTAAAGATTAAGATCTTGTCGAGTTAAACTTACAAGTTGAGTAGACATGCATATATAAGAGAATTATAATTTCAAGCATTGCCAAACCCAACTATCAAGAAAAATATAAGAAAGAAATATTAGAATATTTAAACCATGGCAAAAATAGATGTTTGCCAAAGGGAGCAATTAATTTAATTTTTATCGGATCTAAAAAATCGATCAATAAACGTATTCTCGGAATTTCGATTGCATGAAAACAAATAACAATTTAATCACAATATACCATATAATTCCGCCATAGTTTCTGTTCCACAACAACTACAGATCAATTTTAAGATGACTTCGTTGTAAATGTTAACTTCAACTCGCTCTTATTATTATGTTCATCACTGTCTTTTTTATGGTTGTCTGGTACTTTGGAAAAGGTTAAAACAATGTAACGTTCGCCGATCTAGTGATGGGTAAGGTTGTGTATCGTTCGTGTATTGTATTTGTTACAGAGATGTAAACATAATTTCTACGTTATTTTCTTGTAGTTAGATGAACTTAAATTGAAAAAAATATATATTTGTCCATTTAGAACTTTCAAATTTTGAGCTGAACATTTGGATCTATTATTTAAAGAACTTGGGTATGTTTGAGTGGGTTGCAGCGGCATTTTACTTCCAAAGCATGTTAACAATAAGTGTTAATAGTGACTTAAAGGTGCTATATCAATGTTCGTTATAAAATATTTAAGCCTTAATGGCAGCACTACTTAAAAACCAATATTTTAATTACCATACACTATATAGCATGCGATTCCGGTGGTTTACTTAGTCTACATGATATGATGCGCTGTTTGCAAAACAGCATATGTAAATAAATAGTACTAAATGTTTATTACTCACAATAATCATACAATATAAATTAACCTTATTTAAAGTAAACCCAAACGGAAAACTTGTGCGTAAAAAGCCCACATTTCACACTTCTTTCTGTAATCATTAACTAATATCTAAACTAACAGGGAAATGATATGTAGGAGGGGTGATAAAAGTAAGAGGGAAATGACACAAGACCAAAAAGCCTTTAAAAAAAGAAACAATAAGAAATAATATTTGACAAGTAATAATAATATTTTTAATATGACTTTCAACAGTAACACAAATAAAAAAAAATTATTCATGCTCAAATAAATATCTGGAAAATTTGCTTTTAAAATTCTAACAGGCCTGCAGAGCCGGCAATGTCAAGCGGTGGAGAGTTCAGTCAAACACGACGCAACATTGTATGAAAAACATCTCTTGAAATATTTATTTTAATGGCCCGGTATTATAATATAGTCCATACGCTAGGTAAGATTCTGTTCTTTTGAGAAGTCGCCGCGATGTTTTTGCGGAATTATGTTATCTAAGGTGTACTTATTAAGAATCTTTTGGTTACCAGGCTCAAAAACGGCCAGTTAAGTTGTTAGACAGGATGGTCACCTCATTACTGCTAAAATAGGGAATTAGAATGGTTTGGCACATAAAAGTTTTTTATTTACTTAAGCTATAGCTTTTTAATGTTTTGTCATTGTAAAATGAAGTTGACAATATATCAGTAAGATAATTTCATATTACAGGGTGGTCCAAATTTTTGATATAAAAATGCAGGTAAAACATTTTGAATACATAATTATATTCGTCAGTTATTTAATCAGATTTAGATTTATTCATTGTAGGGATTAGTGCACTGGTTTAATGTTTGACAATTACAAAAGGAGCAATTAAATCAGCAACTCTACAGCCTCAACTATTTTGCCGTGAACATTTCGAATAATTGCAGCTTGGTATAAGTTTTTCAGTTGGACGAAAAAGGTTCATTAGAGACTTTGGTAAGAGGCAACCGTTCTCGATTTTATATAAAATAAAAAAAAATAAAAAATAAAAATAAAAATAGCTTTATTTCACAAGACAAAGTATTACAATGTATGGAAAACGTCATGAGTATGGAGCCAGTTTTCTGAGTAAAACCACAGATTTATATACGCTACGCGAAATATAAATCTGTGGTAAAACTGCATTTACGACAGAATAACAATAAAGTCAAGGCCTGTCTTTAAAAAATTCTGCCAATGTATAGTAACACTTATCCAATAAATAGAGACGCATACATTTCTTAAAACTATTAAAGCTAGTAATTTGTTTAAAATGCTTTGGAAGATTATTAAAAACATTAGTTCCTAAAGTGCTTGGAGACTTTTTACCACACTCCAGACGATTAAACGGTTGTCTAAAATCTTTTTTGTTTCTTGTATTGTAATTATGTACGTCACAGTTTAAAGGGAAGTTTGATTTATTTTTAAAAACATTTATTGATAGCTCATAAACAAGAATCGATACCAAAGTTAGAATTTTATATCGTTTAAACAATGTTCGGCAAGAATATGTTTGTTTGACATTGGCAATACAACGTATGATTCTTTTCTGGTGAACAAACACCTGAGAAGCCGCTGAAGAAGTTCCCCAAAAAACAATCCCGTAGCGTAAACGTGACTCTACGTGAGCATAATAAACAGACAAAAGTTGTTTTGCTGTTAAAATTGTTTTCAAATTTCGAATTAAAAAGCATTGTACATTTAATTTCGAACAAAGAGTCTGACAGTGTTGATTCCAACCAAGATTTTCCTCAATAGTTACTCCCAAAAACTTAGTACTTTTAGCTCTCTCGAGAGTTTGTCCATTGATTTCTAAGTTTATATCCAAATCATTCCTGTTCTGTCTATTATAAAATCTTATAAAATTTGTTTTACAGACATTTAAAAAAAGTGAATTATCAGCAAACCATGACAAAAGGTTATTTAAATTTAAGTTACATTTGTTTTCAATTGAAAAGTTATCTCTGCCTGTAAACACTAGTGATGCATCGTCTGCGTAAAAAGAAGAAGTACAGTCAGTATCCAAAACAGAGGTGAGGTCATTAGTGTAAAGTATATAAAGGATAGGCCCCAAGATTGACCCCTGAGGTACACCCATATTGATCTCCAAAGTATTAGAATTCGCTTTGAGTCTACGGCAATCCTCAACCCGTTCTATTGACACAAACTGCCTTCTGTTTATTAAAAATGTAGATACCCACGTACTCGCTGGACCCCTTATACCATAGTTTTCAAGTTTTTCAATTAATTTATCCTGATCAACACAGTCAAATGCCCTGCTGAGGTCACAAAAAACCCCAACAGGACACTCGGCCGCCTCGACTCTAGATACGACCTCAGAAAAAAAGCAGAAAATTGCATCAGATGTTGATTTATTTTTACGAAATCCATATTGATTCGGTATTATAATGTTTTCCCTATTCAAAAACAAACTCAACCTTTCAACAAAACAGTATTCAAAAATCTTTGAAAAACTAGAACAGATCGCCACTGGACGGTAGTTCTCCGGTAACATTTCATCTCCCTTTTTATACACAGGAGCAATTTTATTAATTTTTAAAATTTCAGGAAAGGTTCCCTCTTGAAAAGATTTATTAATTAAAAACAAAAAAGGATTTGCTATAACATCCATAACCCGCTTCAATAGAAAGCTAGGTACACCATCACTGCCTGACGATCTTTTATTCTTTAATTTAGACTTAATAAGACTGACAAACTCGTCTAGACTATAATCAAACAAAAACATGCTATTTGCTACATGCTTTATGGGGGTGACCTGACTCGTCCCTGGAATTATTTTACTTTTATTTATTTTAGACACCACCTCAATCGGTGCACTTCGAAAAAAATTATTAAAATGTTCAGCTATGTTCTCGGCGCTAGAAATAATCATATTATTACTTCTAATTGACTTTATTGAATGATTTCTTTTTTGGTTGGTAATAGCTTTAACTACATTCCACACAGCCTTAGAGGAATTCTCAGAATTCATAATTTTATTCTGATAAAATGTTTTTTTAGTATTGCTTACAAGAGAATTATGTCGTTTCTTTGCCTCTTTATAAAAAGTCTCCATGCACGGATATCGTTTTCTTATAAAATATAAATCTTTCAGATTTTGGCTGGATGTCCTTACATCTTGTGATACCCAACACTTCTTATTTAGACTATTAACACCACTTCTCACAGGAAAGTTAACATTAAAATAATGCAAAAAACATTATAAAATGCATTAAAAGCGTCGTTTAAATTTTGAACGATATAAACTTCAGACCACTTTTCCTGAGACAAATCATTTATAAAACTTAGAATATTTCCCTCACTAAATATGCGCTTACTTTCCTTTACAGTCGTTATCCGGTCATTTCTACAAAGATTCGTATCAACAAAAATAGTATTGTGATCTGAAAACGTGTTATCAAACGCAAACGATTTACAATCAACTATGTTGGTAAAAAAATGATCTAGAACATATTCGCCCCTAGTTTTTTGATGAACAATATCATTATGTAAATCAAAGCTAACTAAAATGTCAAGAAGTTTTTTTATACATAATTGTATCTCTGTTGGGATCAACATTAAAGTCCC
>MU195758.1:0-14240 GCA_016904865.1 Pissodes strobi | reverse complement strand
GCTTATGCTGTATAAAAGGCATCATCATTTCCAAAGTCTCTTCAAATTCAGTTTTTGGCGTAGATTCTCATCAAGTGGTCGGCTTTTCTAAAAATAAAAATACTTTTCTTTTGCCAAGAAATCAAATTTTGGTTGCTCGAAATTATTGGTTGCTGCAGATATTCGATTTTCCACTAATAAAATATTAGGTTTATACTGCATAAAAGGCATCATCATTCTAATAAAATATTAAGCTTATGCTGTATGGTATACTTTATTCATATGAAGGGAGCCGTTTTAATACATGAAAATTTGGTTGCTCGATATTATTGGTTGCTGCAGATATTCGCATTGGTTGCTCCAGATATTCGATTTCCCAGTAATAAGATATTAAGTTTATGCTGTATAAAAGGCTCATCATTTCCAAAGTGACATCAAATACAGTTTTAGGCGTAGATTCGTATCAAATGGTCGGCTTTTCTAAAAAAAATACATTTCTTTGACCAAGAAATCAAGATTTGGTTGCTCGAAATTATTCTAAGCTGTAGATATTCGATTTGGTTGCTCCAAATATTCGATTTTCCCGTAATAAAATATTAAGCTTATGCTGTATAGCTGTATAAAAGACATCATCATTTCCAAAGTGTCTTCAAATACAGTTTTTGGCGTAGATTCTCATCAAGTGATTGGCTTTTCTAAAGAAAAATACGTTTCTTTGACCAAGAAATCAAGATTTGGTTGCTTGAAATTATTCGTTACTGTTGATATTCGATTTGGTTGCTCCAGATATTCGATTTTCCCGTAATAAAATATTAAGCTTATGCTGTATAAAAGGCATCATCATTTCCAAAGTATCTTCAAAAACAGTTTTTGGAATAGACTATCATTAAGTGGTCGGCTTTTCTAAAAAAAAATACTTTGCTTTGACCAAGAAAACAAAATTTGGTTGCTCTAGATATTCGATTTTCCAGTAATAAAAACTTAAGGTTATGCTGTATAAAAGGCATCATCATTTCCATACTGACCTCAAATACAGTTTTTGGCGTAGACTCTCATCAAGTGTTCGGCTTTTCTAAAAAAAAATACTTTTCCTTTACCATGAAATCAAGGTTTGGTTGTTCGAAATTATTGGTTACTGCAGATATACGATTTAGTTGCTCCAGATATTCGATTTTCCAGTAATAAAATATTCTTATGTTGTATAAGAGGATCATCATTTCCATAGTGACCTCAAATACAGTTTTTGGCGTAGATTCTCATCAAGTGTTCGGTATTTAAAAAAAAAAAATACTTTTCCTTGACCAAGAAATCAAGGTTTGGTTGCTCGAAATTATTGGTTGCTGCAGATATTCGATTTGGTTGTTCCAGATATTCGATCTTCCAGTAATAAAGTAATAAGCTTATGCTGTTAGATTCTCATTAAATGGTCGACTTGTCTAAAAAAAAATACTTTTCTTTGACCAAGAAATCAAAGCTTGGTTGCTCGAAATAATTGGTTGCTGCAGATATTCGAATTGGTTGCTCTAGATATTCAATTTTCCAGTAATAAATTATCAAGCTTATGCCGTTAGATTCTCACCAAGTGGTCGACTTTTCTAAACAAAAAAATACTTTTCTTTGACTAAGAAATCAAGGCTTGGTTGCTCGAAATTATTGGTTGCTGCAGATATTCGAATTGGTTGCTCTAGATATTCAATTTTCCAGTAATAAAATATATTAAGCTCAGGCTGTATAAGAGGCATCGTCGTTTCCAAAGTGTCTTAAGGTACAGTTTTTGGCGTAGATTCTCACTTCTACTTCAATTCTACTTTTTTTTAACCAAGCAATCAAAGTTTGGTTGCGCGAAATTATTAGTTGCTGCAGATATTCAATTTGGTTGCTTCAGATATTCGATTTTTAAGTAATAAAATATATTAAGCTTATACTGTATAAAGCGCATCATCATTTCCAAAGTGTCTTTAAATACAGTTTTGGCGTAGATTATCATCAAGTGGTCGGCTTTTCTGAAAAAAATATACTTTTCTTTGACCTAGAAATTGAAGTTTGGTTGCTGCAGATATTCGATTTGGTTGTTCCAGATATTCCATTTTCCAGTATAAAAATATTAAGCTTATGCTGTATAAATGGCATCATCATTTCCAAAGTGTCTTCAAATACAGGTTTTGTTGTAGATTCTCATCAAGTGGTCGGCGTTTCTAAAAAAAAAATACTTTTCTTGAACCAAGAAATCAATGTTTTTACATTTTTCCTGAAAAGTCAATTTTCCCAGCATTTTCGAACCAGAGAAGCAATCAGAGCGTCTTCGAGGCTTGGTACTTTTCGGCACTAGAAAAATATTTGCCATTTTCCGATTCTCATCAATTTCATTAGGATTTGGAAGACCATCCCAAGATACGTGTCCAGAAAATTTCTTCAAAATTGTTTACTTTTTCAAGAGTTAAAATGTATATAAGCAACATTTAAAAAATCACATATTTGACGTAATAACTGGGAAACCAAAGATATCCTAGCGGTATCGTCACGCGTGAGTCGTGACACCTCAGTTTTATTCTCTACCCAAGATAGAATGTGCTGAATGCGCCTAAAAAGTTATCACTTATTATCTGGCACTGCTCAACAATGAAGTTTTGATAATTTTTATTATTACTCTGAGCATGACTTATCATTAAAGCGATATATAGTTTGTTTGGTACAGCTATACGTAGAAGCACTCTGTCAAACGAGACATAAATTTGTGGAAATCATACAATTTACAAGCAGTGTCCTCTTGATACACAATTAGAATTATTAAGTCTCAGGTCACGGATTCAACAACGTCGGACAATTTTAGCGTCAATGTTAAATCATTTACACGGTCCAGGTGAAGATGATAAACTTTTTTTGAAGCCAAACACCAAAAAAAAAATGCAACAAAGAATAGTCAGACTAATTTTAAGATTCATGTGAGAAGTCGTTGAAACTGAAGAAAATGAAGAATAAGATGTCATATCAATTGTTCAGCTCAAAAAACTCACGAACAATAGCAATAAAAGCTTAAAGCAAAAACATCAGGGAATTTTTACAAAAGTAACGTTCAAGCAATTACATTTTCAAATTTAATATCAAATCAAACTGCAAATCTGCACTAAGTTCATAAAGAACATTCTCCATATTTGAACATTTGCTAAATGTTACAATTAAACTTTTATACCACCAAATGTTTATCATATCTGAAAGGCACTGTTTTGGCACTAAATTTTTGAATTGGGTAAACCCCCAAATAAATTAACTTTAGAGATTTATAAATCGTGTCGCTTCATAACGGCGAGCAAAGTTCGCAAAATATATGTACATATAAACATGTCAACAACAGCCATTAGAACAGACTGGCGTGTAGTAATTTCCAGCTTTCTGTAATGACCTCTGGGTCACTACGAATCCCATTCTAGACGACCGCAAATCCAAAACTTTATGGAAACAATTTTCGCGTATGCAACAGAATGATTCCGAAATGATGAGACTCTAATGAGCATTTACAACCACCTGAAATATGAAACACTTAAAATAATCCACTTTTTTATACGTTTTTATAAAAACTTTATGAAAAAAGTCTAAGTACATTTAATAATAATAATAATGATAATAATGCATTATTGTCTAAGACTGCCGTTTTTGTTGGCAATGCTGTAAAGACGTAAAATAAGTTTAAACGTAATATACATATATGAAATCATCTAAAAAAATACAGATAGATTAGATTAGCAAAAAAAAATAAAGAAAAAATAAAACAAATAAAATGAACAAAACGTCAAGTTTTAATACGAAACATTGAAAGCGTCAATGCAAAATTAAAACTAAAAGCGCAAATGATGGATGGATGAAATATATTACAAGGCATTTAAAATGTTCATCTATATTCAAAAACTTTACCTGTTTTGGAAGTGATTAGTTATCTAGTGATTTATTTACAAACAATGTTGAAACATGGTTACTATCTGAAATATTTCTATATAGGTAAACTAGGTTATTGAAAAAAATAATAAAGAAAAGAGAAAACAAGAAAAACATACAAAACTTAACAAGTGCAATGCGATACATGCAAAACGTCAGAACAAAATGAAAACTAAAAGTGCAAATGATAGAAATCGAGGAAAAACAATATAAATGTCAAAATCAAAATAAAAATATATTTTGGACACGGTAATATATTACAAGGCGTCGTTAAAATATTCGTCTATGTTCAAAAACTTTACTTGTTTTCGGAATAATTAGTTATCTAGTGATTTATTTACAAACAATGTTGAAACATGATTACTATCTGACTTATTTCCATACAGGTAAACTAGGTTAATGAAAAACAAATAAAGAAAAAAGAAAACTAGAAAAACGTACTAAACTTTACAAGTGTAATACGATAGATGCAAAACGTCAGTACAAAATGAAAACTAAAAGCGCAACTGATAGAAAACGGAGAAAAAAATATTAATGTCAAAATCAAAATAAAAAATATATATTGGACACGGTAATATATTACAAGGCGTTCGTTAAAATACTCGTGTAAATTCAAAAACTTTACCTGTTTTCGAAATGATTAGTTATCTAGTGATTTATTAAGAAATAATGTTGAAGCATGGTTAGTAGGTATATGAAATATTTCCATACAGGCAAACTAGGTTAATGAAAAAAAAAATAGAGAAAAGAGAAAACAAGAAAAACGTACAAAACTTTACAAGTGTAATACGATACATGCAAAACGTCAGTGCAAACTGAAAACTAAAAGCGCAAATGATAGAAAACGAGGAAAAAACATAAATGTCAAAACAAAAATAAAAAATATATCTTGGACATGGTAATATATTACAAGGCGTCGTTAAAATATTCGTCTATATTCAAAAGTTTTACCTGTTTTCGAAATATTCAGTTATCTTGTGATCTGTTTACAAACAATGTTGAAACATGTGAAATATTTCCAGTTTAAAAAACTCGGTGGTCTTTTTTAATTGATTGTCCGAATCATTTCTATTTTTATTACAATAACTAGTAGGTTTTGATTTATTTATATCAGAATTTAAAAATTAAATTTTTAAAATTTGAAAGAGCGGTGTCCAGAGATGACTATCTTTTATGCAACAAAAAACTGAATCTTATAGAGAAAAAAACGTACTAAATACCAAAGCACGCTTATGACACGTTCCTTATACTTTCATTAGTATAAGGAAATTGTTTAATGTCACGAAAATGAAGCTTATCGGATTAACAACATGGAAGAAGCATCCATACCGCTAAGGCTATAAACTGATGAAATACGAAGTAAAATATAAAGCAAAATCCGGCAAGTTAAAAGTGTAAAGATGGGTGAATGTGGAATGGTGGGAGGAGTTTTAGCTCGACAAAACCAGTTGCTATTTAAAAAAATAGACAAATAAAAAGGATTGCTGTGAAGCAGCGTTTGTAGCAAATGGTAAAGCATACCTTAAAAAGGGGGAGAATGATAGTGCTAGAGCAATAAGGATCAGAAGTGAGACAAATTCTGAACTTTATTAAAGGCTTTTGTGGATATCATATATATGCTTTGAGTATTACGAACGGTACTAAAATGGCAGTTACGGAAAACCCGAAATATACTATATATTAAAGAAACAAACTCAATAAACTTAGTGACATAGTTCTGGAAATAAAAAAACAATATACATAACAGTGTTGACTGAAACACGGATATACCCTAATCAACACAGTATATTTACTCTATATTTATACAAATTCGTATATGATTGCCGGTAGACCAAAGATAAATGCTGGAGGATATATGACAGGGTTAATTATTTGCTAAATAATAAATATTCAGTATCTCTTGTGAATTGTAACATCGTGTCAATATTTTTGCCAAGGCAAGCCCTGACAACCCTTGCGATGTATAGACCACCAAAAAACAAGTGGCGTGGCCACTCGTGCCTGCGGCACGCGCGAGGCCCTTCGGGCCTTGTTTGTGTGACCTTGGGTCACACATTATTGCCACGCTCATATCCGTACCGTGGCCTATAATTAGAAAGCCCTTATAATTAGAGACCTATCGCTAGTCTAATTTTACCGTGATAAATTTCTAGCTGGTTGCCATGGTAACCAACTTGTCAACGTCAATCGTTAATTTTTTTTAAATCTTTACCTAAATACCAAATATCAAATCTCAAAGTCGTACGATTGACGAATTATGACGATTTTTACTTTTTTTTTGTTACCACAGCAACCAATTTTTTAGTATCAAATTAGGCTTCATAAACAATCCTAAGTACCATACTATATCTTTTATTAGTGATATACATATGATTAATTGGTTGCTATGGTAACCATGTAGTCAACGAAAAATGCTAACATACTTTCACCTCTACTTATAAATTGACATCGGAAAAAAGAAAAGTTGGTCCTTGTTTACACGGACAAAAATGGCAAAAAACGTTAACTTGTCCTGTTTTCACACCCTATATATTAATAGATCGTAGCCAAAATCAATAGGCTTCGAGGGTTTGTGGACCTCTACCTCTATGCCAAATTTCAAGTCGCTATCTTCATAATTACGACCTGTAAATGCCAAAACACGGTAACTTGTCCTGTTGCCACACCCTGTATATTAACCGATCACAACCAATATCAATAGGCTTCGAGGGTTTGTGGAGCTCTACCTCTATGCCAATAGTCAAGTCGCTATCTTGAAAATTGCGACCTGTAAATGCCAAAAAACAAAACGGTAACATTTCCTGTTTTCACACCATGTATATTAACCGATCATAACCAAAATCAATAAGCTTCAAGGGTTTGTGGACCTCTATCGCTATACCAAATTTCAAGTCGCTATCTTCAAAATTGCGACCTGTAAATGCCAAAAAACTGTAACTTGTACTGTTTTCACACCCTGTATATTAACAGATCGTAACCAAAATCAATAGGTTTCGAGGGTTTGTGGACCTCTACGTCTATGCCAAATTTCAAGTCGCTATCTTCAAAATTGCGACCTGTAAATGCCAAAAAACGGTAATTCTAATTGGTTGCCATGGTAAACCGACTTGTCATCGTCAATTGTTATATATATATTTTTTTAATTTGACCTTTCTTTTGGCCTTAATAGAAGCCTGCAGAAGGTTTTCCGATATTCCAAAAATTTTGTTTTTATAACCTAAATTTTTGTATTTTTTAAGTATCCTGTATAACTTATCCTTAATTTAGAATTGTTAAAATTAGCTTTTTTCCAAGCATAAAATCAAAAATAAAAAAGTTTCCCATTTGGTAACCAAATCTGGGCAGACCCTGTATAACACATTTCTTTCGGATATTAATCCTTAAGGAATTTAGGCTATATTATTTTTCGGTTGCCATTGTAACCAATTCTAGTCAGCACAAATCTTCATCACCCATACCCACATACCAAAGATCAAGTCTTCAAATCGTATAATTATTAAAATAAATATATAAATTTATTTTTTTTTTCTTAGTTGCCAATTTTTCAAGAATATCTAATTTTTTTATTCAACCCTGTAGTATATGGGCATCTTAAATAAGGTAAATTGAGCGAGTCTGCTAGTACTCGAGGTGTAAAGATATCCTATAACGACATCGGTTGGAAAAAATTTGCAACAGCACGTTGTGTTCCCAAGCGGTCATCCATCTAAGTACTAACCACGCCCGACATTGCTTAACTTCAGTGAGCGGACGAGAAGTGGTAGTTTCAAGTATTCAACGTGCTATACTGCCCTCATAAGAAAAAAGGCGGCAAGTGAATTTTTGGACATTTCCTGTTTTTGGTATTTTTGGGTTCTCCCGGATGTCCTGTATTTAAAAAAAATATATTTTGAAGCCAGAAAAATATTTTTTTGTTCAAAAATTTAAAATTAAGTTAGCAGTAATTGTGCTACGTAATCCCTTTTCTAAATTAAAAGGCGGTATTCGACAAAATCTAAATAAAAAGGCCGCATTTCGTTAGTTACTTCTTTTTTCTTAGAAATTGTTTAAAATGTATGCATAAGTATCACAGCTAAAAGGCGGCAATTGAACATTACTAAGAAAAGAAGCGGCAACGCTTAGTATGCTCCCACTTTTATTTATTTGAACAGCCAGAACGTCATAAAAATGTAAGTTAAAAAGCCGGATCCTCATATCATGCCGCATCAAATTTGAATGATTTATATTTAGCTAGTATATTGTTTTTTACTGATTTTATTACATGTACCTGTAATGTAGCTTAATTTTAGATTAATTATTAGAAACTTAAGTCACCAAGACTAATAATTTTAAAATTTTATTGTTTTATATTTAGGGGTCTAAAGTGTATACATTTACCCATTACATCAAATAAAAAAACCCTTTTTTTGTAATACAACTCGTTTAGTCCTGTAAATATATTTTTCTATTACCGTGCGTAAAATACTAACTTTACGCACTCTCTAAGATTCGTAAAATAGGCCTTTTTAATGTGCAGTGCGTAAAATAGGTTTATTTTACGCACTAGTAAAGTAGATCTGACATCTTTTTTGACATTAAGGCAGTTCGTAAAACAATATTTTTTACGCACTAGTGCGTAAAATAATTTGTTTTACGCACTAGTACGTAAAGTAATTTAATAATATTTCTGTTTTTTCATATATTTTTTGGTAGTAGAAAAAATTTTGTATGCTACTCATGTGTAAAGTACCCTTTTTTATTCATGGGATTGTTCCCATTCATAAAAAAGGTTCACTTTACACACTTGTTGCATAAATTACTCTTTTGTATAATGTAAATCATATTAGTTTTAATAGAATAGCTGCATAGATACCCAACAGAAACAGTCTACGAAAACCACTCTTATAAATATTATACTAGCAAAACTATTAAAAACTTAAAAATATATATTTTATTAAGCTTTGTAATGAAAAAAAAATTAAATTTTATTATAATGAATGTGCTTGTTTTACAATTAAAAAAAGTTTTTCTTGCCATTAGAGACAATGGCGGCACTTCAGAGAAGTCGAACTTAAAAGGCGGTAAGTGAGCTGATTTTTGTTAGTTGCCGTCTTTTTACTTACAAATACGCAAGTATCACTGATAAAGTTAGTGGTAAGAAGGCAGTAATAAACATATTTCTTAAAAAAACTCAGTAAATATCGGGATTGCTCTTTGAATAAACATATTCTTATTTATTCTACCAACGAAAAACCAAAAATTCGCATAAATTATTACCAAATCTGTTAAATAAGTGAAAACATGTTTCGACGTTTTTCTCGAAACCATACTTTTCAGACTTGCCGCCTTTTAATTTAGGACGGCAGTATAGCTGTTACCCATACATTTTAGCTTGTTCATAGAATAAAAACAAACACATTCACATTTATAATATTAGGATTCTTTAATAATACTTATTAGCTGCTTTGGAGTGGATTAATTCAATTCACAAGTTCGACACGAAAATCTAATGCCACCAGGAATAACATCAGCATATGGACACAGCTTATTTACCTGGCAGATATCCTTTGATTCGGAAAAGTCAATAACCAACTATTGCAAATTTTAGAAGAGGGCTATGACAATATTGTTTTAAACGTGTGGGCGTCTGAATAATACTTTTGACAGTTCGTTAAATTTCAAATAATAATATGCTTTTTATCGTCTAAAATCAGTTTAAAAACGATTTTAAATTGCAAAATTGTTTAAAAATCCGAAAATTCGGACTTTTTTTAGACCAATAGCCGTGGCTTCGGACGAATTTGTCGTGGATTTTGAAGCGAAAATTCATTTTAAATTCAACCGTCCATTAAAAATAAGCTGTGCTATGGATCCAAATACACTGCGAATATAGTAATTAAAATATAGTACTTTGACGGTCCGTTTAACTTAAAATATGCTTTTTTATCTTCTAATATCCGTTTAAAATGATTTTAAATGGTAAAATTGTATATAATACCGCCCTAGCGGCTACAATTGGTTTGCGCATTTCCGTCCCATTTGCCGAGATTTACCCTCATAGCGCTGCTTAAGATGTTTACACATCAATCACTATTTTTGTATTCACCCCTGTAGTATATGGGCATCTTAAATAATAAATAATTATTCGAAGAAACAAAACCCACAATTTTTTCATTAAAAAAAATGTTTCCGCGATAGGATTTGAACCTGCACTCGAAAAATAATCAAAATAGTTATGTTAAATGTGGTAGTATAATTGACAAAAATCCTTCATAAGTCAAAAACGGCAACAATTAGAGCAAAAGAGCAAGACAACAAAAATACGTGTCTTACCGAATACTTTCATTTGACGTGAAAAAAAAGAATATTATCCTTGTTTACACGGACAAAAATGCCAAAAAACGGAAACTTGTCCTGTTTTCACACCCTGTATATTGACGGATCGTAACCAAAATCAATAGGTTCCGAGCGTTTGTGGACCTCTACCTCTATGCCAAATTTCAAGTCGCTATCTTCAAAATTGCGACCTGTAATCGATTTCATCACATACACACACACATACAGACAAATCAAAATTTTTTTTTTTCGATTACAAATCGATAGGTATAAGTTTCAGAGCGATCCGACGTACCGTTACGAAGTTTTGGTCCCGATTGGTCTCGCCCTATAGAAAGCCCATATATAATTGTGGGCTTTCTAACAAGTGGCGTGGCCACTCGTGCCTGCGGCACGCGCGAGGCCCTTCGGGCCTCGTTTGTGTGACCTTCGGTCACACATTATTGCCACGCTCCTATCCGTACCGTGGCCTATAATTAGAAAGCCCTTATAATTACAGTTACCAATCGCTAGTCTAATTTTACCGTGATAAATTTCTAATTGGTTGCCATGGTAACCGACTTGTCAACGACGAATTATGACGAATTATGACGATTTTTTCTTTTTTTGGTTACCATAGCAACCAATTTTTTGGTATCAAATTAAGCTTCATAAACAACCCTAAGTACCATACTATATCCTTTATCAGTGATATACATATCATTAATTGGTTGCTATGGTAACCATGTCGTCAACAAAAAATGCTAACATACTTTCACCTCTACTTATAAATTGACATCGAAAAAAAGAAAAGTTGGTCCTTGTTTACACGGACAAAATGGCAAAAAAACAGAAACTTGTCCTGTTTTCACACCCTGTATATTAACAGATCATAACCAAAATCAATAGGCTTCGAGGGTTTGTGGACCTCTAACTCTATGCCAAATTTCAAGTCGCTATCTTCAATATTGCGACCTCTCAATGCCAAAAAACAGTAACTTGTCCTGTTTTCACACCCTTCATATCAACCGATCGTAATTAAAATTAACAGGCTTCGAGGGTTTGTGGATATCTACCTCTATACCAAATTTCAAGTCGCTATCTTCAAAATTACTAACCGTAAATGCCAAAAAACGTTAACTTTTCCTATTTTCACACCCTGTGTATTAACCGATCGTAGCCAAAATCAATAGGCTCCGAGAGTTTGTGGACCTCTAACTCAATGCCAAATTTCAAGTCGCTATCTTCAAAATTGCGACCTGTAAATGCCAAAAGACGGTAACTTGTCCTGTTTTCACACCCTGTATAAATATTAGAGCAAAAGAGCAAAGGAACAAAAATACGTGTCTTACCGAATACTTTCATTTGACATAAAAAAATAATATTATCCTTGATTACACGGACAAAAATGGCAAAAAAACGGTAACTTGTCCTGTTTTCACACCCTGTATATTAACCGATCGTAACCAGAATCAATAGGTTCCAAGGGTTTGTGGACCTCTACCTCTATGCCAAATTTCAAGTAGCTATCTTCAAAATTGCGAACTGTAAATACCAAAAAACCGTAACTTGTCCTGTTTTCACACCCTGTATATCAGCCGAGCGTAACCAATAACAATAGGTTTCGAGGGTTTGTGGACCTCTACCTCTATGCCAAATGGCAAGTCGCTATCTTCAAAATTGCGATCTGTAAATGCCAAAAAACGGTAACTTGTCCTGTTTGTCACTCGTCCATTAGTGGCCCTATGAAACTTGTATTTTAATATATTATTTAGGCCAGCGCACATACGCTAAGTCCTACGATTTACGAATTAAGACGATTTTTCACTTTTTTTGGTTACCATAGCAACCAATTTTTTTGTATGAAATTAGGCTTCATAAACAATCCTAAGTACCATACTATATCTTTTATTAGTGATATACATATTATTATTTGTTTGCCATGGTAACCGACTTGTCAACGTCAATTGTTATTTTTTTTTATCTTTACCTAACTATCAAATCTCTAAGTCGTACGATTGACGAATTATGACGATTTTTGCTTTTTTTGGTTACCATAGCAACCAATTTTTTAGTATCAAATTAGGCTTCATAAACAATCCTAAGTACCATACTATATATTTTATTAATGGTATACATATTATTAATTGGTTGCCATGGTAACCGACTTGTCAACGTCAATTGTTAATTGTTTTTTAAACTTTACCTAAATACCATATATCAAATCTCCAAGTCGGACGATTGACGAATTAAGACGATTTTTAACTTTTTTTTGGTTACCATAGCAACCATTTTTTCATTATCAAATTAGGCTTCACAAACAATCCTAAGTACCATACTATATGTTTTATTAGTTATATATACGTATTATTAATTGGTTGTCATGGTAACCGACTTGTCAACGTCAATCGTTAATTTTATTTAAATCTTTACCTAAATACCAAATATCAAATCTCTAAGTCGTACGATTGACGAATTATGACGATTTTTTCTTTTTTTGGTTACCATAGCAACCAATTTTTTAGTATCAAATTAGGCTTCATAAACAATCCTAAGTACCACAATATATCTTTTATTATTGATTTACATATTATTAATTGGTTGCTATGGTAACCATGTTGTCAATAAAAAATGCTAACATACTTTCACCTCTACTTATAAATTGACACCGAATAAAGGAAAAGTTGGTCCTTGTTTACACGAACAAAAATGCCAAAAAATGGTAACTTGTCGTGTTTTAACACCCTGTATATTTCACAACCTGTATATTAAACGAACGTAACCAAAATCAATAGGCTTCGATGGTTTGTGGACCTCTAACTTTATGCCAAATTTCAAGTCGCTATCTTCAAAATTGCGACCTTAAATGCCAAAAAACGGTAACTTGTCCTGTTTTCACACCCTGTATAACAATTAGAACAAAAGAGCAAAGGAACAAAAATACGTGTTTTGAAATACGTGAATGAAATTATGCTTCATAAACAATCCTAAGTACCATACTATATATTTTATTAATGATATACATATTATTAATTGGTTGCCATGGTAACCGACTTGTCAACGTCAATTGTTAATTGCTTTTTAATCTTTACCTAAATACCATATATCAAATCTCCAAGTCGGACGATTGACGAATTAAGACGATTTTTAACTTTTTTTTGGTTACCATAGCAACCAATTTTTTATTATCAAATTAGGCTTCACGAACAATCCTAAGTACCATACTATATCTTTTATTAGTGATATACATATTATTAATCGGTTGCCATGGTAACCGACTTGTCAACGTCAATCGTTATTTTTTTTAATCTTTACCTAAATACCAAATATCAAATCTCTAAGTCGTAGGATTGACGAATTATGACGACTTTTTACTTTTTTTGGTTACCATAGCAACCAATTTTTTATTATCAAATTAGGCTTCATAAACAATCCTAGGTACCATACTATATCTTTTATTAGTGATATACATATTTTAAATTGGTTGCTATGGTAACCATGTTGTCAACAAAAAATGCTAACATACTTTCACCTCTACTTATAAATTGACATCGAGAAAAAGAAAAGTTGAGACTTGTTTACACGGACAAAAATGCCAAAAAACGTTAACTTGTCCTGTTTTCACACCCTGTATATTAACAGATCGTAACTAATATCAATAGGCTTCGAGGGTTTGTGGACCACTAACTCTATGCCAAATTTCAAGTCGCTATCTTCAGAATTGCGACCTGTAAATGCCAAAAAACCGTAACTTGTCTTGTTTTCACACCCTGTATATTAACCGAGCGTAACCAAAATCATTAGGCTTCGAGGGTTTGTGAACCTCTACCTCTATGACAAATTTCAAGCCGCCATCTTCAAAGTTGTGACCTGTAAATGCCAAAAAACGGTAACTTGTCCTGTTTTCACACCCTGTATAACAATTAAAGCAAAAGAGCAAAGGAACAAAAATACGTGTCTTACCGAATACTTTCATTTGACATAAAAAAAAAGAATTTTATCCTTGTTTACACGGACAGAAATGTTAAAAAACGGTA
>JAEQML010073839.1:0-14734 GCA_016904865.1 Pissodes strobi | reverse complement strand
AGCTTTAGACATCATATTGATCTACACACTCGGCTACGATACGCCACTAAAAAGGACCATAAAAAGGACTTTTCTAAACTTATAAATAATGCGGTATCCAGAAAACCGTATAAGAACTCGCTCTAATTTTAGACTGATTACAAAATGGGAGGGACGCAACAATGCCGCATTTTTGTCCCGGGAGTATAAAAGCATTACCATTTTAAATGAAAGTCCTGTCACTAGGGAGCTTAGAAAAACCGAGATTTTTTATTTTTATTAAGACTTTTTATAGAACTGAGTCTATTAGATGTTACAAAATCTCTGTTTAGGCTTTTTAGCCTGTAGAGTTATTTATTCTGCATACAGCTTTATGATATTTAACTCATCGACAATAAAAGTTGTGCATGCACAATCACGAAGATAATGGTATTATAACAATGCGTTTTATAGACTTGCGATAAAAGATGACCCAAACAAATTGAAAAATTTCTTGTTGTGCGATAATTTTTATAGGCTGTATATTATAATAATTTAACATATTTTTGTTCGGAATAGTACGGTTTCTAGCGTGTTACTCATTCATTTTCTTAATTATTTTTTTTGCCTCAAAGTCCTTTAATTATTCGTATACGTATTAAAACATAAAAACTTTTAAGCACACTGTTTATTGCCCTATTCCTTCCTATAAGATATTGTGCATACACCATTATAAAAATATATTCTTACTTTTATATGTCTATTTATTCTTTGAATTCGACAACATGCAATAAGCCAATTTAAATCAAAATCGATAATCTACATTCTGTGATCAAAACAAAGTACAAGATTTAGTCTGCAAATATGTTGTTTCCACCAAATAAAAATTACTCAGTCCCTGGCTTCTTCCTGTTTTCTAAATTTAATTCGGTTACGTTCAGCCAACTTGAAAGACAAAATAATATAACTACATAAGGTTTTTGCGGTGTGGCATGACAGGTTATCAACACAGTTCATCTTTCAGACACTGTAGGGAAAAAGTTCGCAAAAAGTGTGGTTTATTCATCTCTGTGGCTGTCTGTGCGAATAACTGGGAAACATTTCATGAACGAGTTAATTTCTTCCATCAGATGGGCATTCCTTACTGTTTCCTACGATGAAAAATTTAGCTTTACTTTTTAATTTGTCAAGGAAATGTACCGTTTAACTAGTTTCAGCAAATGGCAGTTTTTAATAAGTCGTCACATCTAAAAAGTCTTATATTTAAAGTCATTATTTATTAAACTAATTATATTCTATTTGAAGAAGTAGCTAAACAAATATATTTATTTAAGCGACAATTACGGCTTGTCCGTTACCGTCACACATTTTTCAGGTGGACCCCATTCAAGAGGCCCCACGACCTTTTTGTTTTTTAACAATTTTAACGACTTTTAAGTGAAAAATGAGCATGGCACGCCAAAAATTTCCGCTTTCGGTGGGATAAACTTATAGCACGACATATAACAATGTATATCGATAGTCGGAGTTTCATGAAAGTCGAGTTTTAATGCCCTGAGTAGATATGAGAATAATATTTGAAGTGTGGGACAATTTTTGACAGCGTTTAAACTAATGACTTAAATTAGATCAATCAAGCTGGACCCAACCCCCTCTTGTCAAATCAATTAGAATCCGCTCCGCCCCGTTGCCACCCTTTAATCAATTTGTAAATATGAGAATAAACAAATACCAAAACTCGCATATCCGTACAGGTATTGGTTGCTATCTACACATAATGTCGACCCCATACTTTGATTTGCTATATTTCAAATATTTTTCTTAGCATCATTTTTTTTTTGAATTTTCTTATCATGATATATATTGTTGCCAAATAATACTCATTTCTATTGCAACAGGTTTTCTAATTGATGCTAAAATGAAAGTAATGATTTTTTTCAATTAAAAAGCAACCTAGCCCCGGAGAGTCGTGTTACAATTGCCCGGCCCCAGTAGTGGGGTCGTTAGAGTGCCACCAGTTCTACCCAACTAAACTGCATAAGCTCTGCTGGTGTTGTGCAGGGTGGCTAGGCCGGCTTATTAAATCAAAAGGTATTTAATTTCAAATTAACAAGAAAACGAGAATATAGGCTGGCTTATTAAATCAATAATTAATCAATTAACTTAACTTAACAAGAAAACACAATCTAAAATTTAAGGAACAATATATATTTGCTACTAGGTTCTTTTTTTTCAATTCAGCAACAATCCTACCGTAAAATTGGCAAGTTAAAAGACAAAAGAATGTCAAATGACTATTAAATTCAACTAATAATTATTGGTACAATATGGAGATTGTACGGAGACCAATTCTGTTGTTAATACTCGGTTCTGTATGCCTTACAACTAATGCTCTAAATACTACAACCCGAAGTGATCACTTTGATGTTAACGAAGCTAGTTACAACTAGGTATGCGTGCGCTAATAGCTTCACCAAATGTAGCAATAATAATATGTATCAATGAACGGCCACAATAATTAAATCAAATGACTCGATAAATTAATAAAAATAATACAATTAGAATAAAACTATTGAAAGCGTGGCTGTCGAGGCTTGATTCATATTATAAAGAGAGAAACTTCAGAGCGGTTATATAACTCGATAAATGAATGAAAAGAATAAACTTATTGAGCCAACGCTTGACCTATATTAAAAAGAGAGAAAATTCAGAGCAATCAGATTAACTGGTCCGATAAACCAGTGAATAAATAAAAATAAAATTAATGAGCTATTTATTTATTTATTTATTTATTTAGTACTTACATGCACTCCACAGAGCAAAGCTCCAAATGGTATGAAAATACTTAAAAACAATTAATCGTAGGACATTATATAAAACATTTGCAACGCTTAACATTCAATACATATTCGATAATAAAACGTGTAAGAAGAAGAATAAAAAAAAGTTCAAGACACAATACGCTTCAGTGAGTTGAGACTTATGTTAAAAATATCCAGGTGGTTAAACTTGTCGTTGTACATTATAACCATTCGATCCACAAATGCTCTTTGTCCGTAGTTGGTTCGGTGATAATGTTGGTGGAACAGTTGTTGGTGTCTTAAAGTTCTCGCTGGTATCTTGAGGTATAGGAGTATCTGTAAATTGGCACAATCAATCTTCCCGTTGATCAGTTTATGAAGAAAAAACAAAAGCTGGTTCTCTCGTCTATCTTGCAGCGATTTAAGACCGCAGAGCAGGAGTCTAGTGTCATAGGACAAATCGCGATAGGGGAAACGATGTTTATACAATAAATATTTAACAAATTTATTCTGCAACCTTTCGAGCCTAGACATGTGACACCGGTACTGCGGGGACCAAATGGTGCTGCAGTATTCAAGTATACTGCGCACTAGAGAGTTGTAAAGTGTCGTAATTGCCCTGGTGTCCGTCATCAGTGCAGTGTTCCTCTTTATAAATCCAAGCAGCCGCAAGCCTCTCGAAACTATTTGATCCACATGTAAAGTGAATGACAGATCTTTGTCAAACAACACCCCTAGATCATTAAAGACAGTTACCAATTCCAGAGTCTCACTATCGATGGTGTAATTGTGGTCAATTTGATTCATCCCCTTGTAAAAGCTCATTTTTTTACATTTCTTGACATTTAGTTTTAGGCAGTTTTTCTTGCACCATAAAACCAGGCGCTCCAGATCTTGTTGGAGTCCGGTGGACGATGTTTCCGCAATATTATAAAATTTTAGGTTGTCGGCGTACATAAGAAAGTCCGATTCTTCAAAACATGACGAGATGTCGTTGACAAATAGGGAAAACAGAACTGGACCAATGTGGGACCCCTGAGGCACACCCGAAAACACCTGGATCTCCTTAGATGTAGCCCCGCCCATGAGTACACGCTGCCGACGATCCGATAGGTAGCTTGCAACCCAGTTCAAGTAGAGAGAGCCAATTCCAATCTTTGAGAGCTTTATGAGAAGTAGCGCATGGCAAACACTATCGAACGCCTTAGATATGTCCGTGTATATAACATCGACTTGCTTTCCCATCTCCAGACTGGTAACTAGGAAATTTTGATACACCGCTAGGTTAGTATTCGCTGAACGCCCCTGGAAAAAACCGTGCTGATTTTCGGTTATATAGTTTTTGTAGGTACTGAAGATCTCATCTGTCAGAATTGATTCCAAAATCTTCGGCAACGTGGATAGCATTGATACACCTCTGTAATTACCGATTTCGGTCCTATCACCGGACTTGTAAATGGGAAAAAGGGTGGAATGCTTCCAGAAAGTTGGGAAAACTCCTTTGTTGAATGTTTTTTGGAAGATGGTGCAGATTGGTGCAGCAAGCGACTGCGAACAACGATTTAAAAAGATAGGTCGAATTCCATCTGGGCCGGCGTTTTTACTGCAGTCAAGCTCCTTGAGCTTCGATGTAACTTCGACTATGGTGAACTGATGCTGGAGTAGCGTGCTGCCCTGCACAATACTCTCGCGTATTTCAGGATCCACAGTAATCCCGGTGTGACGGAATAACTTGATCGGAAGTGAGCGGCGAAGGCATTTGCTATTTCTTGAGGACTTTCGAGGAAATTGCCATCGTTTTGCATTCTTTTGGGTATGCCAGAATCCTTTTTCAATGAGTTTATAAAACCCCAGAAGTGTTTTATATTTTCCGGAATCATATGTTCTGTGGATGCGATGTGCGAGGCGTAACAAAGCTCAATGTGAAACTTGGTTTCCCGGCGAACACTTGAGTATATCTGATAGTCACACTCACTTCCAGAGCTCTTGTATCTTCGATATAGTTTATTCTTATGAGCTATCATCTTTTTTAAAGCAGGAGAGTACCATTTTGGGAATTTGCCACTACTTACTACTTTGGTTGGAACATGTGTGTCGATCGCTTCTTGCAGAATGTCGTAGAATTGTCGCACCAGAAGGTCTGTATCTTCCTGGCTATCAAGGAATGACCAGTCGGCATTGTTCAGGAAGATATTTACTTTTCGGTAATCAGCCATTGGAAACTGGTGCAAAGTGATGTTAATCTTATTGTCTATAAACTGCAACGTGTGGCTATCAAAGAGGAATTCTAGAGAGGGATGGTGTTCGTCACATTGTACCAGTGAAAATTCGCTTTTGGTTATTTTCGAGTATCTTATATCGCTGACAAATACTAAGTCCAATATTCTACCCAGTGCATTCGAAATAATGTTGCGTTGCTGGAGCTCCAAGAAGTACATACAGTCGATCACAGCTTCCTCTATGGGATTACGGATACCCGTTGGAGTCAAATAGCCTTCTTCTTCGAGCCATCTCACGCCAGGCAGGTTGAAGTCGCCGAAGATGAAAAAATTGGCGTTGTTATATTTGCTGGCTACGCTTTCACAGCTGTTTGTAAAGTGAATATAAGCGTCGATGGCTGATCCAGGAGGGAAGTAAACACAGCAAAGAATTTCCTTGCTGCTACCAAAGTTTGTTTCTACCCAAACGCTCTCATATTCAAGGCTCTTGAAAGCGGAAACTGTTCTTGAGTGGTACTCCGACTTGATGGCGATAAGGACGCCACCGCCTCGGCTGCAGTCCAGTTGGTCATAGTCGCGATCGCAGCGAAACACTGAGTAATTTTCAGTGAAAAACTCTGATGAAAAGTGATCCCCGGAGAGCCACGTCTCCGTAAGCATGATGCAATCATAATCGCTGTTACCAACGGACATCATAAATTGCGGTGCTTTGGTGCGCATTCCCCGAACATTCTGATAGTAAATCGAGTTAAGGTTTTTGTTATGGACTCTGTAACTTGGGTGTGACGACGTTAATTCCAATATCGGAGGATGATCTGATTCGGATTCGTTGAATAAATTTAAAAATTTGTCTCGTGGTTGACTGATGCGTTGACGTATCTCCGCTGCCTAGGTCTGGTGGAGCTCAGTGGAGCTATAACTTCACTCCATAAAAACCGGGTAATTTTAAGCTTCCCGTTTAGGGTTGGTGTGCAGAACGAATTTTTTTCCTCTTCAGTTATGAAATTGTCCATACTCAGAAATACTGAGTTGTTCGTGTCATTGTGGACGTGCTTGTGAATGTTCTAGTTAAGTTCGTAGATAAAGTTGTTGAGGACTGGTCTTTTTGAGGCATATGCGGGACCTATTATGATTAAATTAGATACATTGGAGATATCCATCAATTTTGACCAGATGCGGCGGCCAATCACTCTTCCGAGAGAAGCATCCTTAATTCCGGTACAAAGCAAGATATAGTCTTCCTTCGTAAGTTTCAGAAGCAAATCAGAATATTTATTTATTATGTCTTCAACAGTGACATTTCGCGCGTACTGGCAGTTGATGTCACAACTACTGTTGGAGTTGCTCTTAAGCAACATGCTTAAGCCTCTGGTGTGGAATTCTTCGCCGATTATTAGCAGTTGGCGCCTCCTAAGATTCTGATCATTGGTGGCACTGTTTTTCAGGTTTGGTTGGTTGTTTTCGCGGACGGCAGAGTGTGTGGGTTGATGAGAATCTGAGTCAGTTTGAGATTCAGCATGCGTGGCATATTTGGGTGGTTACATTTGCCAATTGAGTTTTCTCTCCAACTGTTTGTATCCCTTTCTCATTGCGAGTTGGCAGCTGGTGGCAAGTTTGCGTTCCTTTAGGTGAGGAGATTTTATTGTCTGTTTGTGTCTCTGCTTCCATTGATGTGTTTGAGTTGACCTGGCGTTTGAGCTCGTCAATGTGAGCTGTCATGGTTTCGATCCTTCCTCTTTGGGATTCTATTTTTTCCAAGTATGCTTTCTCTACATCTGCGATTTCTTCTTGGTATGATGTGGAGCTTCGCTTCATCGCTTCAGCCTTGTTATGTACTGGTTCTTCTGATCCAGTTCGTCTTTCAGGTCACGTATTATCTCCCGCAGAGTCTCGATTGTATCTGGTTCATGAGTAGTCGCTTTTTCTATACATGCTTTGGAGCACCAAATAAAATTATCGTTGATTATCGAGAGTTCTTTCCAAGCAACTTTTATGGTATATATTGTTGCAAAAAATACATATCAGGTTACCCTGATTTTTCTTACAACACTTGAACATTGCCGCCATTTGGTCTGTTAAATATTCGTATGTTTTACATTAAATCAAAGGGATAAGGATAACACAGAGGACACCCTTCTCATCCTGGGGCCTATCAGGACATTTATTGACGAACACAGGTGACCCTAGGATAATCTCAGAGCTTGACGGTCAATGTTTGAGTTATATTAAAAATAGAAAACCTAAGAGCGATTATATTTAACAGATAAACAAACAAATCAATGGAAGCTTCTGTACAATACCCCAAATTCGGTCGTCGAACTCTGGTGGAGGCGCCGGGCATCTATAGATACCACAGGTACTTCCTCTCGATGGCCCCGAGGGAAGATCTAGCCGAGGTCTCGATAGCTCGTTGTCGAGATTGGCTGATTATTGCTGCTGGTAAAGCCTGCTTCCAACCCACTAGAAAAAAGGTGGTTATAGCCTGCCGGTAAAAGTTGTGGCTTGCTGGTAGAAGTTGTGGCCCTTCAGAAAAACCAGCTTCTAGCCTGCTCGTATAAGTTGTGGCCCTCCAATAAAACCCTGAAATAACCCAGTGCGCATTAGACAAAGCCCCCCTACGTTAATAAAAACCATAACCCCCCCCATCTTGCATAAATATATCTTCTTTATAAAACATATTCCTTCAGGAGAAAAACCCATGGACTTGGAATGCTCATCAGCAAATAACAGAGATACTAAGGTTCAGACAACTTAAATATAAAAAAGATAGGTATGAATCACTCCTAAAAGAAAATATAAACTTCCCCATACGATCAAAATTAAAGTTACATTAAAATAAAAATTCGGATTAGATAAAATGGAGTAGATAAGATAACATATGGGATACAAAGCAAATGGCGGCGATGCATAAAAATAAGGTAACACAGATAAAGCAATTAAATCATTAATTTAGGCAAAAAACTGTAGCAATAATTACTTCATTAGTGTGTGTGAGGGCTCAGGAAAATTCGACGGTCTCGGTCTTATATGACGAACGTGGAAAGCCGCGTGCTTCACAGGCAATAGGAAAAAAATCCAGAGAAAATGCTTACCTAGTACAGCAGCAGTAAAATCCCGATAAATCGGTCGTGTCACAACACCAAGAGATTCCACAGTATATCCTCAATAAATGGGCGGAATTAAATCACAAACTAAATGTGGAGTCTCTGAGACTGCACTCATGGCAAACCTTCTCGCCTTGAAAGGCACTTTCAGGAGAACTTTCGATTGGTTTCCGTCAATTTGCCTACGAGATTAAATGCTACGTCAAATCAGCAAAGTAGTGATGTACTGAAACATGCCCAGTGATTTCGATACAAAGAATAATTCTAAGACAATAAACGACTTAGTTCTTGTTTATTATGAGTGTAACATGACGGCGGAAGCCACAATTAATGCATTGAAACTAAATGATTCAAGAAACACCAGAGAATATTCCCTAACAAAACGATAAACTTTTAAGAATTTATATCGACCGCTGCAATTTAAGAGAAGTAGTACATTCCTATTACTCCGGACTAACAATCGAATGTCACAAAAAGTGCACCTACAATAAGATATGAATCGACGAGTTTCATGCAGCGTATTTGCAGGATTTATTACCAGAATTCTTAAAAATATATATAAATCGGCTCGCTGCCCGTTCTACAGTAATGTAATATAAATCAAGCCAATGCTTTGCTTATCAACTAAAATAAATATAGTCACAACGTATTATAAATGCTAATGCAAATATATCGTTCACCTATACTTAGAATAGTATAATTTCAAGCGAATTGTGAGCAAATCGACTATATTTCTCGAGATATAAAAATTATTGCTATTAATTTCGTAAATTTTCGAATCAATAAATTTAGAATTAATAAACCGATTAGTGGAAAATACAGCCTCTTTTTCCCTAAATGTGGCGTATAAATGAAATTAAAAAATATTTGACACTAGCAAAATCGGATTGTTACACTATGTTTGGGAATGTAAGATTATCTCAAAGATAGAGCAAAAAATAATCATCACTGGTTTTGGAAGCTTCAAGGTGCAAGAAGTGTGGCGCACCAAGGCGGGTATTCAAAAGGAGCGGCAAGAACGAGTGTATTCAATTACCTGCCGCTTTTATGTAGCGAAAGAATTTAAAAGATAAAAATTTTAAAACATATGTTAAGTTATAACAGCTAGACATCAGATACTACACTTTTTGTTTGCGCCATAGTTTTTGTTTTTTTTTTGTAAAATTTTGTATTTTCTAATATGTTGGCGCTCACTTTAGAAGCATAGTGGCATCACTTAGGATTGCTATACGTCTATAGACTGTTCCAACTTTTCAGCCCAAAGACCCATATTTCGCACTGCCCTTTCCTGGTTTTGTAATTGATTCAGCGTGCTGCTGGCAGACGTCCTGTCTACAATAACTTCCATCAGATATAGGAGTTGACTCTGGTTAGGGTTGCCAATTTTCGGGATCAGGATCCCGTTTTGAGATTTCGGGATAAAAAAACTAGATCTCGGGATTACCCCAATATTTTTTAAATCTAAAACTAGCAATAAAAGTAATAAAAATGCAGAAACACAGCAAACAAAAGAACGTTTCTAGTAAAAAATACAAAAATAAAAAATATTTTTTTTTGCATTTAAGAAGTAATATACCAATATGGTTATAAAACATAAAACTAGGAACTAGAACCAGCGAGGAAAATTTTATTAAAATGTGCAATTAAAATAATTTTTAAACATCTGCGTTTTGCTTAGTAAAAATAAAATCAGAAACACCAACGCGTCTAGAGTCAAGTCTTTTAAGCGTGATCTAAGTTTGTTCGCAAATGAGACCGCTGAAGAAAAGGCTCTTTCAGTTTCCACGCTCGTAGGTTGTACTGTCTGTAACATACTACATACGTAAATTACCGGGGTAAAGCTAAAATAGCATGCGGATAAAGAAAAAAGGAATAAAGCAGCGATAAAAAAACGATATTTTCGAGATTCCGATTTTTTAATCCCGGGATTTTCGAGACGAAAAAATCTTCCGGAATCCCGGTATTTCGGAATCCCGAGATACCGGATTGAAAACCCTAGTTCTGGTGGGTCTGCCTTTCTTTTCCCCGGATGCATATAGGCAAACTGCAGTCGCGATAGGACCTCGCCATAGGGCGACTGTGATATAAATATTAAATATACCCCCGTTAGGTTTCGTCCTTAAATATTCATGCCGGGCCATTACCTCCTATAACTAGGCCAACTAGCTAATATTAAAATTAGCAGTGACGTCATCCTAAGCGGTCAATACTTTTTTGCCATAAGAAAAGCATACAGAGGAGTCAAGAGAAGCACAGTAAAAGTATTGATTATTTTATCGTGCCTACTTGCGTATTTAACGTTGATTGCTACGCTGCTGGGCCACTGGAATATCAATTTCCATCCGCCATCTTCGATATATTCTGTATCCAGAGCTGCCAGATTGGGCGCTTTATCACAATTTGGGCTACTTCTCATTGTATTTTGCCACAAATTATTTTTCAAAGAAACGTAAAATATTTGTCTTGGATTACAATTAACAATATATTAGTTAATTAATGTAAAAGTTTGCTTTGGTATATTATAGTATAGTTATATTAAATATAAATAAATATTTAAAATCCGAAAAGTAAATATATATAAACCGGAAAGTGAAGCAATAACGGAATCAAAACTTTTAAGAAACTAAAGATTGCTAACCAATAACTTAATTATTTTGTATAAATATTTAGTTCCATTTAAAAACATAATTTCAAATGTCATTCAACAAATGCTGTAAAAATTAAAGTCCAACTAAATATACGTTAAATAGTTTATATGCCAAATAATGTATGAAACTAACTCTACCAACCCAGACGAGCCAAATCCTGATGGCCAGAACGAGGAAAATCTGCATATTCGTAACAATATTTATTTTTTACCATTGCCCAACTACTAACGCAAACGATTTAATATTTGGGCTGCAGTTCGAGGATGACGAGATAATTTTAAAAAATCTGGCAACGCTGCCTCCTGTCGCTTGCCAGTTTGCCAGCGTACTTTCAACGTTCGACCGGTTTCTTAATTGTTTTTCGATTTTCCAATAATTTTCTGTTTATTTCTTTATAATATCAGTACTTTAGTGTGTTTAAATTTATGTGAACAATGCCGTGCAGATGCTGTCCACCAGGCTGCGGTGGAAACTAGCCGAAATGACCTAAAGTTCATGTTTTTAGCTTTCCAAAATGTTTGGACTTAAGAACTGTTGCTTTCGTGTAATAAGAGTTTGTTTTGTGCTCGCCGACCGGCCGGTTCATTGTCTACAGCAAGTTTATAAATTTGGGTAAGTGATATTTAGTGTAATTATGCTTGTAATGCAATGTTTTGCTATATGCACTCATTGGTCAAAAAACTTCATGAACTAAAACGAGACAAAATATTAAAACATAGATATTCCCTTAGTTTAAAGGCTCTTTTTCCATCATCTATAGAAAGGCAAAATGTTAAATTAGCTCTCAAAATATTTAATCCTTTTATTATAGAGGCTCTGAAAGGTTTTCTTAATAAACTGTGAATTTTGCAAAGAAAATTTAACTTTAAATGAACCTTGTGTTGTGGAAGATTCTTACAATTTAATTAACTCCTTAAGTCGTGGGGCTCTTTTATATCCTCGTGAACAAGTAGTGGACGTAGTTTCAACAGCCTATATTATATTTAAAAAACTGATTAATGAGTCGAAGACACATTTTTAAATATTTACAATAAAAAGTCTTTTCTTTGTGAGCTGTTGTTGAACTATCTGAATCAAAACAGCCTTTTGACTTCTTTTGAAAATTGTAAAAATCACCTAAAATTAATGTTTCAAAAATTTTTCTTTGCAGCATTTCAAATACACTTCTTTCTTAATATTTATTGTTCTAAACGTAATCATAATCTTTTGAGTAAAAAGAAAAAAAGAAACTGGAGACTTTTAATAAATAAATATTAGACCCCAATAATATACCGAGTAATATACCAAATCTAACATAAAAAAAGTAATAATCTGAAACCTGTATAAAGCTTTCATGTTTTATCATAAATATTTGAAGATTGCAAGGTTCTTTGGATGGAGAAAACCTCGGAGAAAATCGAGGAGAAAACACACTACCAAATTTGACATTACTATTACCTATTATGACACCTTTATACCTATAGTGACATTTTACCACCTATCTGTTTAATATATTGGTGGTATTTAGTTTCAGTGTATCAAAATAGATTCTACTTTGATAAACTGGATATCCAAAGGTTTTTGCTTTGAAATTTCGTTTTCCTAACAAAAATCGAATGAGGCACGTCTAAAGGCTGAGTTCATGACTCGCAAACTTGTTTTAACCGGAAGCCCTTAAATATTATTTATGTATGCAGAAAAAGGTCAGTAAAATGCAATTTAATTTTTGATTTAAAAAAAAAATGAGTAATACACACTATCAGTCATAATAGTCGTGCTTAAAGTAATATCAGCTTGTAGGAGGTATTGTATTAGGCCAATTACGTTTCAAACTACATATAAAAAAAGTTAAATTTACAAAACACAAGTTTTTGTTATATTTTTTCGCTATTTTTGCATCTAAAATGTCTACTTAACTGTGAAATTTTAAAAGAAATTGCACATTTCAATATACGCCTGTAAATAAGTTAAGACCACTTTGGATGACGTCACGCGTAAGCCGTCAGGCCTAGTTATAGGAGGTAATGGCCGGGCCCTATGCTCGCTCCGGGAGCGTAACGAACAGTAGACGTTTCCGAGACCCCAGTGTTGTGCGCGCATTACATTGTTGGTACATACCATATCTTTATGGTCCAGCGAATTGCTTTCAAGTCGTCTCGTAGCTCAGTGGTTGAATGCTCTGTTTTTTATTTTTTTCAAAGTTATGTTTGTTTCTTTTTTTAAATTTGGGAAAGTTTTGGTTAGTTCTGTTTGGTTGCGCCATGCGTGAAGTGGAAATGAAATTTAAAACAACTCTTAAGTCCTGTGACTCGGTCCCGGCAACGTTTTGTGTAACGAACGAAAACTAACTCAACGCACAAAAGCAATTACATTTATATTACAGTCGCCCTATATAGTAGAGTGCCGCGGATCATCAAATATGCTCAAAAATCATTTCTGTGGGCATCGCGATGTTACAAGCTGAATTGTTAATAAAATTGAAGCTTACACTTTAGTGAATCCGAATCCGGAGGTAATAAAAAAATACCGCATGCAGAAGGGCACTAAACCAAAAAAACGAGTTTTTACCATGGACGGATTGTGCAGTACATAAGCTATAACTCCATATAAAAATGTATTTATGTTTTTTACCGAATGTATTTTTATCGATTTTTGAAAATCGCTCTCAGCATTGTGTCTTATGCGGGAATAACTTTTGAAACGCGAATATCTCAGTTCGAACACGTCGAAAATCTAGATGAAATTTTACATTTTTTATGTTTGCACACCATTTGCTCGAAAACGAAGACTTTAGTCAAAAAAATTTACTCTTGCAAAAAGTTTCTGCTATCAATTTAGAAGATAACAGGATCTGATTCGAAATTTTTGTTTCAAATAATAGACACGATATTATTAAAATACTAAACGAAAGAAGTATGTTTTCAATCGGCCGCCGACGCGAAACAACGGTGATTCCTCCGCGTCCCCACTCGGCCACGTTCGCATCTGTCTCACAAATCTCCATAGCTCTATCTCGTACTGTTTCACTCCTTACAGGACTGTGGCACCGTCTATAGATAGAATATGTGTTTTCTGAAAACTCATCCGTTCCAATGCGATCTAAGTGTTCGAAGGATTCTAAGTTTATTTTCCAACATGTTTTTTTCCGTATCCTGAAAACTGACTTGTGGTGTCGCACTCCGTAAGAGCATGAAATGCAGGTAAATTTTGTATCAGCTTTTCCTCCATTTTTAACTCATGCACTGCTATATATCGTATTGTATTTCCCCTGCCAACTTTTAACCAAACTTCCAGTGTAAAGTATTTTCTAAAATGCACTATCAAGATAAGCACATCTGTGTCATTGCATTCTATCACACACCTAGTAAAGCCAGACATTTTGGCGGAAAGTGCATGCAATAACAATCTCGTGTCAGCTTCTTCATGGCTGCAAGTTAACAACTCACCACTGACTAACCCAAAATTGATCTTATATTCTAAATAATTGCTAAATCCTCCACTAGTAGCAAATTGTAGATTTGCTTTAGAATCAGAATATTTGACAAGTTGTTGAGACAAAAAATGTGTTAATTGCTTCTTATTGAAAAGGGAATGAATAAACAAATGCCATTGTTGCGGAAGTGGAACTTCGATATTTTCTATTATCCTGTGAATTGACGTTTGGGATCCTCGTTTTTGGCGTGTAATATTTTTAATAGATTTTCTTTGTAGTTGTCAAATACTACGTCAATTCTGTGAGCATCGTGTTTGTTCCGGAATATAACATTGCATAAAAGTTTTGAATATTCGCCAAACGTATTACAACTTGGAGGTTTGCCCAAAGCTTGTACAGGGTGTTCACCCATAATGTCCCCCCCCTTTAACTTTGTTAATTTTTAAGCTACAAAAAAAAATAAAAAACAGAATTGTAGGGTTTTTAATGTAGTTTTTGCACACGTAAAGAAAAAAACAAAAAAGTGTACAGTATACAGGGTAGATCAAAAAGAAACATTTTTTTAAATCTAGCCCCCATTTTTTATTCGATT
>JAEQML010073838.1:0-14736 GCA_016904865.1 Pissodes strobi | reverse complement strand
CAATAACCGATTGAGCAAATATTCTTTATCAAATTCAAGTAATTCATCCCACACCTGACACCAAGTAATGTAATGACTTGGTACTTGTAGCTTTTGATACTCGTATCACTTGCACTCACATATTACAATCGATTAGATTGCATCTTAGTTTCCCGTACGATCTCTTATTGCAATTGACCTATGTATGGTGAATTTACTACGTTGGGGTTTGGAACTTTCGGCAACATGCACTAAAACAGAGTTTTATCCACAATACCGAAACAGAATTTTTGCACTCGACGCGCATTTCGCTAACCATGTTAGCATTATCAGGAGATGATTAAAACTTTCAATTATCTCCTGATGATGCTAACATGGTTAGCGAAACGAGCATCGGTGCAAAAATTCTGCTTTGGTTTTGTGGATAAAACTCTGTTTTAGTGAATGGTGAATTTGCTATACAAGCAAATTTATACAGTGTCATAAGGTCTAATGCCTTAATTAAATAGCATAACAGTCCCCCCGATGCATTGAATGATGAAGATTTGAATTTGCCAATATATATTCTCAATAAAACAACTATTACTTTGATGTATTTCTATAACTCAATTTCTGAACTCAAACTTTGGTCAAAAACGCTATTTTCCGTATTGAATCAATCTAGCAATAAGTATTCGAAACTTTTACATTTCTATTAGGGTTAAATTAACTCGCGTTCGAAACATTAATGACCCTTCAACTGAAAGGAAAACTACCTTGTATTTTATTATACAAAATTCCGTATTCCAAGACGGTTCCTTTTCTGTTATCATCAAAGTTTCTTCAAACGCGAACAAAAGTTCTCCCTCGCATTTTGTTTACTACAACTGAATTCTAAAGGGTACGAATCAAAAATGTATGAGGAACTGATAGCAATTTAGATACCTCTATCTGGTATAATTGCTGTTTTTCCTCACATTTAAAAACTTCTAAACACTCCAGTCTTATCTTTAAAATTCCTATTAAAGGACGCAGTGGTCTGTTGTCGATGGGGGAGAAAATCTTAGTTGGAGCAAAATATGAAGGAACGAGTTTGCGTCAAAATAACTCATAAATCCTAAATTCAGCCGATTTAACATAAAGTAAGCCGGACACCGCGAAATATTATGATAATATGATGCGATCATGTTAAACGTGTTAGTCATTTTGTAGTTAATTTGTTGAATATCACGTATGCTTTCCATGTTGTTTAAAACTTTTTCTCTAGACACATATAGCTTTCTCAAGTATTGTGGTTTAAGAGAAAAACATGTTGTTTTGTAGTAGTGAGCTAATGAGAGAACGTCCTCTTCCTCTATGCTGTCTGCGTCACAATCCAACCCCCAAATTTTAGCCTCCGACCTAAAAATCTTTAGGTTAACCTTCCTTCATCTCACTACTAAGCCCCCTTAGGGTGATAATATTACAAAAGTAATTTAACAAGGAAACATTTGATAAACTCATCAATGACTAAAGTTATGATGGAGGAGAAAACTTACTACTTTTTGTATTTTATTCATTCCAAATATCAAACTTCATTAAACTTCTATTATCTACAAGTCATGTATCTTTTTACATTAACCGTCTTCAAAATATTAACAGCTATCTTATATTTTAGTATACAAAATCCATATTACAAGATGGTTCCTTCTCTTTTTTTGTCAAAGTTCTTTAAGGTGTGAACAAAAGTTCCTCTTCGCAACTTATTTTTACTACGACGAAATTCTAAACGGCGCAAATCAAAAATGTATGAGGAACTTGATGGCAATTTAGATAGCTGTATCTGATATAATTGCCGTTTTTCCTCACCTTTATGTTTTTCTTGTGGCTGTAAAAACTTCTTAAAGACTCCGTTCTTATCTTTAAGATTCTTATTAAAGGACGCGGCCGTCTGTTGTCGATGGGGGAGAAAATCGTAATTGGAGCCAAATACGGGAGAACATTTTAAACTTTTCTTTGCCGATTAGTTTGTAATGTTTCAAGTGAATGTAATGGTCAAAATAAATTATATAGCACGAACAACATTCGATTACGAACAAAGAAACTCGATGTAAAAATAAACTAAGATGGATTATTGAAAGTATGATAGACACATAATATGAATACATAAAATGGTATCTTGTTAAATTCAAACATCACATTAGATAGGAATGATTAGAAAAACTAGATAGGGCAAAACTTTCGCGTTTGTAAGTAGTAAAGGTAAAGGGTATTAGAACAGTTGATTTTGGGAAAATTCGTAATTTGAATAATTTATACCACACCTGACACTAATACATATTTAAAAAACGTATTTTTACTGGTATAGGAAAGCGCATGACTATTGCTTTACAAATACGTCTCGAATTTAGAATATTGAAGAAGAAAATATATCTTCAATATTCGATCGAGCGAAACTTCTTTATCAAATTCAAGTATTCATCCCACACCTGACACCAAATAATGTAATGACATCGTATTTGTTGCTATTGATAGTCGTACCGCTAGCACTAGCATATTATAATTGATTCAACATTCACACAAGTAGATTACTTCTTATTTTCCCAATATTATTGTGTGGACGTACGACTTCTTATTGCAATTAGCCTAAGAATGGTGAATTTGCTATTCAAACAAATGTATTCATAGGATCACGGCTGTGTGTTTGAATGTAGAAATAATTAACAGGTACTCAGCCAATAAAATTTATTAAAAGATGATTTGTTTTGCGTCCACGCTTTCGGTCAGTATATCGTGACCTTCGTCAGGGCTAAGAATTATTTTATATACTAATGTACAATATACAGGGTGTCCCATAACTTATCCGCTATAGAGCAACAGGTGATACTAGAGATTAAAAAGATAAGAAGATTTGTTCAATAAATATGGTAGCAAATGTTAGCCGTTAAAAAGATACAGGGTGTTGAAAGTGAAACTGACTTTTCGAAAAATTGCAATAACTTTAAAACGGATGAAGATATCAAATTCAAAATTAGTGTATTAGCGTTTTCGAAGGTGAGAAATCGGAATTCGGTATTAGTTTGAACCTACGTCCTAGAGGGCGCTTGCTACATAAGTAATGATGAATTACATTTTGTATATTTTTTTACCCTGTAAAGCTAAGACTGTGTTGACTTCACACTAGAAAAGATTAATCATTTTTGCACATCTTAACAATAGCTGAAAAACATCCATTTCCAGTGTGCCATGGTTGACAACACAATTCGAGACGATGACAATTGTTATTGTTATTAATATCTTCTGTCAACATATTGGGTTGATATTCAAGTTAGAATCAATAATTATTAACAATGCCTAGGTTTTTAGTCAGTTTTCTAACCGTGATTTAAGGGATATGCTCTGCGTTGCGCAAGAAAATTTTAATAGTCGCGCTGCAGTTAGGAGGTACCTAGAGTTCTACCCAACCAGGAACATTCCAGATCGACAAATTTTTCCAAGAATTTTCAACCAGTTAGGCGAAACAGGATCGTTTTATGATAAAAATCCTGGTGGGCGACCCAAAAGAATAACGGTAGAATAGGAAGATGACATTTTAGTTCGTATCGCGGAAAATCCTGAGCAAAGCACCAGGCGTTTGGAAGCAGCTACGCGAATAAGTAAATCTACCGTCTCAAGAGTTCTTCGTAGAGAGAAGTTGTTTTATTACCATTTTACGCCTGTACAAAATTTGTTGCCAGAAGATTTGCCAGCTAGATTAGAATTTTGCCAAAATGTACAAAATAAAAGAAACGAAGACCCTATGTTCCTGAAAAAGATATTGTTTACCGACGAAGCAACGTTTACCAGACACGGAGTTTTTAACTGGAGAAATAATTAGCATTATGCCCTGGAAAATCCACATCCTCCAAGAGAAAGACACTTCCAACATGAATTTTTCATCAATATTTGGTGCGGCATTATTGATAATTTTTTAATCGGTCCATTTGAGCTCCCGGAAATACTTAATGAATATCAATATGTGCAGTTTTTAGAAAACGATTAAATAGACCTTTTGGATGGTATACCTTTAAACACAAAATCAGACATGTGGTTTATGCAGGATGGGGCGCCCCCGCATTTTCGAGTTACAGTGCGAAATAACTTAATCAACGTTTCCCATATCAATGAATTGGACGCGGTAGTGGCCACCCCGTAGCCCCGATCTTAATCCGTTGGATTTTTATCTGTGGGGTCACATGAACGCTTTAGTATACAATGATGAAATTAATACACGAGAAGATCTTTTACGAAAACGCTAGTACACAAATTCTGAATTTGATATCTTAATTAAAATTTTTGCAATTTTTCGAAAAGTAAGTTTTCCTTTCAACACCCTGTATCTTTTTAACGACTAACATTTGCCACCACATTTATTGAACAAATCTTCTTAATTTGATCTCTAGTATCATCTATTGCTCTATGGCGGATAAGTTATGGGACACCCTGTATAACAATTTTGTGGGAAAAGTAGTTGAACTCAATTTTGGCAATTATATCATTTTAAAAATATTGTAAAAAATTGGTAAAACATTAGAAAAACTAGAATTACTTAAAATGTCAAAGTAAATCTACTTTGTTTTAAAATAAATAATTTACGAGGTGTTAAAGGAATACTTGATATTTGATGTTAATTTAGTAATAATGGCAAGTTGTATTGATTGGTACAAAATTATCGATTATTTAGTGATAATATATAAGAATAGATTGAGCTTAAATCATCAATTTCAGTTCTCTTATTCATAGAATTTGTTTTATTTATTTCGACCATTTCTAAAAATAATCATTTATTTAAATTTGTTTGTTCATGTAGAATTTTAATTTCATTAAAGTTTGGTATGTGACCAGTAATATATGCATGTTCAGATGAAGCAGAAGTGTTTTTTTGAAGTCTTATGTCACTTTTATGTCCAGAAATTCTATTTTTTAAATTTTGTGACGTTTGTCCAATATACTTTTTATCACAATTATTACATGGATTTGAATATACTAAATTTGAGTAATTTAAAGCAATAGTTTTACCTTTTAATTCTGAATATAAATTACCTATAGATTTAACATTTTTAGCGCTAATTTTACAGGTTTATTTCTAAAAATTTTAATTATTTTCGAAGTAAGTTCTTTGATATATAGAAATGAAGCATAACAAACATTTCAAATATCATTATTTATGTTATCATGAATATTATTGTTGATGTTATTAATTCTAATGTTAAAAAGCAATTTTTTAGAAAATTTAATGGATAACCATTATCTACAAGGATGTCTTTAAGTTTGTGTAAATTTGTAGTTATTAAAGTAGGATGCACTAGGTTTACTACTCTATTTTTTAAAGCTAAAACTAAATTAATTTTCATTTTATTACTATGATAAGAAAAATAATTTAAATATCTTTTAGAGTGGACAGGTTTTAAATACCAATCGGTAATTAGAATATTATTGCTTTAGTATTGTTTGTAATCTTGGGTGGTAATTATTAAAAACTAGAAGAATTTAATTTATTTTGTCACTAGGAATACAACAAATAATATCAGCAACAAATTTTTTAATAAAATTTTGTTGAAAAGTTAAATTTTCTAAACATTGATCTAATAAATTATCCATTACATATTGGGCAATGATTGGAGAAATTGAACTACCCATTGGGGTTCCAAAAACTTGTTTATAAAATTTATTATTAAAACAAAAATTATTAGAATTGAAGATAAGGTTTATTATTTTAAAAAACATATCATTTGATATATTACAATTTACAGATATACTGATTCAATGTTTATTGATACTACTGATATCTAAATTGATTGGTATGTGGGTGATTTAACGTCTAGACTGATTAATGTATGATTTTCAGGTATTAATTTATTATTAATAAATTTTGAAAAATCTTTAATATAATAGATATTAGATTTCAAGGATTACTAAACCATGGGCGCCCTGGCTCACATCAAATCTCAAAGTTTTTATGCGACAAAGAGACAAAGCACTTCAAGAATTTAAGAGGACCCGGGATTTACACGAATGGGATAATTATAAAGTGTTGAGAAATCTTACATTGTCTGTGCTACGAAGGGAAAAAAAGCAGTATTTATCTAATATATGCGCTGAAAATAATATTAAAAAAAACCTGGAAGACTCTTAAATCTCTTAACATATGTTCAAATAACGATTTAAATATACCTAATAATTTATTTAATCCTGATTAGATGAACTTATTTTTCAGTGAATTTTTACAAAATGTGTCAGACTTCTAAAATAAATTTTTACAATCAAAATACTTTCAATAACAACATTCAGTTTTCTTTTAATTTGGCTAGTGTTAGTCAAATTAATAAAATAATAAATGGTATAAAAACAAATGCTACGGGGGTTGATGGAATTAGTGCCAAATTACTTAAGTATTGCAGTCCCTTTTTGGACATTTACATTGCACACATAATCAATTGTTGTATTGAACAAAATTATTTTCCTGATCAGTGGAAAATATCAATAGGCAAACCTCTTTCAAAAGTGAAAAATCCAACTAACTTTGGTGATCTAAGAATAATTAGTATTTTACCGGCTTTATCAAAAGTTTTTGAAAGGGTTCTGTATAATCAGTTGGTTGAGTATTGCAATGTGAATGAAATTATCCCGGATGCTCAGTGTCGCTTTAGAAAGGACATAAGTACTGATGTTGCCTTGATTAGCGTTACTGATGACATAATAACGTCAATTGATAAAAAGTTATCTACTGCATTGGTTCTATTGGACTTTTCGAAAGCGTTTGACACGATCAACCATGAACTTTCATTGGCAAAACTCAAATTTTACGGATTGCTTGATGGTTCAGTAAACTTGGTAAAATCATATCTTCATAATAGATTTCAAAAAATATTGTCTAATGATTCTTTTTCCGAGGAAGCTAGAATATTGTCAGGCGTACCTCAAGGGTCCATCCTCGGACCATTATTGTTTATTATCTATACTTCAGATATACTAAAATCATTAAAATACTGTAAATTGAAAGCTTTTGCCGATGATACCCAGATTTATCTTCACTCTGATCCTGAGGATTACTTAAATGCATCTTCTTTAATAAACCATGACCTGAATTTACTTAAACAACTATCTTCTGAGCATAACCTAAAACTTAACCCTCTTAAATCAAATGTTATGATTTTTGGTCCCAAAAAAGATTTTCTTATAAATAATTTAATTATCCTATTAGATAATGTTTCTCTTCCTAAGGTTGATTGTGTAAAAAATTTGAGTATTGTATTGGATACTGGGTTGAGGTTCAGGGAATATATTAAATTGCTAATTCAAGAGTCATTTTTGTCGTTGAAAATTTTTTATAATAGTCGTCACGTTCTTAGTTTTCACTTAAGAAATAGTATATTATTTTATATGGAGGAAAAGTAATACTTTTCATGGCGCGCTCATGTTTAACAGCCGAACGGAGTGAGGCTGGTAATAGAGAGCAAGCCATGAAAAGTAACTTTTCCTCCAAATAAAATATGCTGTTTTTTCTTCAAATGTCGACAAATTAATGCAAAAACGTCGCTTTTTAATAGTAATAATAATTATTATTAAAGATAAGTTGGTTCGCAAGGCGGCTTAGACCGGTGCGGTGTCGGTGAATAGGCTCAGTTTGTTGCTACAATAATGTCATATAAAGCTGTCAGTGGACACTGTCAACAATAATTATTTTTTTAAAATTGCGTTTTCGATTGCGTTTTAATTCCGTATTGCTAAGCAGTTATTGAGTAAGTTCGATTAAATAATAACCAATTTGTTCCTAAATTAGTGATTTTTAGAAATGCAGTCACAAATTGAGTGATAAATACAAATTTTAGTTTAATAACTCTTGAGTTGTTGACGCTTATTTTGATGTTTGTTTGTATTGTATCTATGTTGATATGACAACACTTTTACCTCCGCCGGCGGAAAAGTGAAAAGTAAAGCTCCGGCGGAGGAAAAGCGAAACTTCACTGCCGCCTACACAGTCGAGTAATGATGGATTTACTAACGTTTGAAGAAAAAATTCTTTGTCAATCTCTGGTTCTGTCCAACTTCAAAATCAAAAATCATGTGACCCGTAGCACAATTTTGATGCGCGGATCAAATTTAAACCATGAAAATGCATCGCTGTCTCGTGACGGTAAACAACCAAAACAAATAAGCTAATCGAATTATTCAAACAAAAACGACGATTGGACCCTAGTTGATTCTAAAAGACCAACGAAAACAAATACAACGCAAAAGAAAAAAACAAGGGGTATAGTGGGAAGTGCAAAAATCGGAGATGTAAGTGCGGCACCAAGAAAAAGTGTTTTGTTTGTGTCCCGTTTAAAGGTGCAAACGCAGGTTGATGCGTTGCAAAAGTACGTGCGCAATTATTTTCCCGAAGCGGAATGTAGTGTCTTAAACTCCAAGTATCCTGAACACTACAGTTCTTTTAAGATAATTGTGGATTCAACCAACTACGAAGCAGCTATGGATACAGAAAAATGGCCTGCAGGAGCCTATATTGCTAGGTTTTTTCAGAAGAGGAAACCGTTCGAGCAAAAAGGGTAAAAACCGAGAATACAAGGTATGAGATTTTTTATGTTAATTGTCAAGCATTGACTCAAAAAAAGGCGGATTATTTTTCTAGCTTTTACACACAGAAAACCAAAATATTATGTTTCTCTGAGACTTGGGCAAGTGCTGTTAATGTACAATTTTTAAATATTAATAATTTTGTGAACATATCAAATTATTGTCGCTCATCCTACAAGGGTGGAGGGGTCAGTATTTGGTGTCTCGAGGATTTATCTGTCGAACCTCTTCAACTGCCGGTTCAGTGTGTTGACAAAGATTTTGAAATGTGCGGCGCTCGAATCGTTAATCAAAATAAGGGGGATTTTATTGTGCTGACTTGTTACCGATCACCTGGCAGTAATTTTAAGTTTTTTTGTGACTGTTTAATCATAGTTATGGATTATGTATACAGGCCTGAAAGGCAAATAATGTTATTAGGTGATTTTAATGTGGACCCAATTAGAGACACTGATGATTGTCTAGTATTGGGTGATATATTGGGCTCATATAATATAATAAATATAGTTGATAGTCCAACAAGAGAGAATAGAATACTTGATCATGCGTACACAAATTGTGTAAATGCGGAATGTAATATTACTGAAGTGTTTTTTTCGGATCATAGGGCAATAAGAATTGGCTTACAGGATCAAGGATTTAAAGAATGCAACCCCCAAACAATTGTAAGGAGGGTCTTTTCTGAACACAATATAGAGTCTTTTTTAAATATTATTAAGATAGAGGACTGGACATCAGTCTTCCAGGAAGCGGATGTTGATAGGGCATTTGCCGCTTTTCACTCTGCATTTATGCATTGTTTTAGTGTGTTTTCCACTAAAAAAAATAACTGTTAAAAAGAATAACTGTAGCAAGCAGTGGGTGGATTTAAATATAATGAAATCTAGCCAGGCACTAAAGGAATTGAATAAGCTGAAACATGAATATCCAGAAATCACTGAATTTTACAAAGAACAAAAAAGGCAACATGCCAAACTAATAGAATCAACAAAAAATGCATATTATCAAAACAGGATTAACAATTCAGATAATCCTACTAAAGAAGCCTGGAGGGTGGTTTCGGAGGTGACAAATAATTGCAAAGAGTCCAAAACTATTGAACTTAATATAAACGATCATATGGAGGGGGACCCAAAAAAAGTCGCCGACATTTTTAACAAGTTTTTTCAAAACGCTCCGCTAAATATTATCAATGATATTCAAAGAGATAATGAATATAGGCCGCAAATTCAACCTAATTTAAATAGCATATATTTAAACCCTTTAAATGAACATGAACTTTCATCAATAATTAAAAATAAATTAAATAACAAAAAGTCATCTGGTTTTGACAATGTCTCAGCATTTCTTATTAGAAAGGTACAGACAGCTCTGTTACCAATTCTGACTCATCTTATTAACCTTTCATTTACCGCTGGGTCTTTCCCAAAAATAATTAAAATGAACAAAATAGTACCGATATATAAAAGGGGAGATTGCTGTTTGGCAGAAAACTATAGGCCGGTAGCCCTGATTTCGGTCTTTTCCAAGATTTTCGAGTACGCGATTTTGAGTAGACTAGAGGGCTTTTTCGAATCTCAAAATATTCATTCCCAATGTCAATTTGGATTTAGACGGGGACGCACGACCTCGTCTGCAATACAATATTTTTATAATAAATTAATAACTCACCTTGAGAATAAGCAATGCCCTGCTGGGATCTTTTGTGATCTTAGCAGGGCTTTTGACTGCGTTAATGTACCTCTTCTTATGCAGAAGCTAGATTTATACGGGGTAAGGGGGCCGGCCTTTTCTTGGTTGTCCTCTTTTTTTGTCTGAACGGGAACAGTATGTGTCACTGGCTTCACCGAACCAGGGTGTCTATAATTCAAGCACGTTAACAGTTGATGTGGGAGTTCCCCAGGGATCAGTGCTTGGGCCCTTCTTATTTATAACCTACATTAATGACTTAGTTCGCAGTACTGATCCTAATTGGACAGCAGCATTATTTGCGGATGATTCGTCATTTGTCGTGTCAGCAAAAAATGATGAAATGGAGGGGGTCTGTAATGCTGGTCTTGGGGTTCTCTTTAACTGGTTTAGTGACAATTTTCTGCGTTTGAACATCTCTAAAACCACCTATATGAGGTTCCATACTGCACAAAACCAAAACAACTTGGATATTTCAATCAAAGTTGGGGACAGTTCAATTTCACGTTCTGCCACAACCAAATTTTTGGGTTTGATTATAGACGAAAATTTGAACTGGAGAAGGCAGTGTGAGGTGCTGAGTGCCAGGCTTAGTAGTTTGTGTTTTATGATGAGAAATTTAAAAACTGTCTTGTCTCAAGCGCAGCTGCTTAATGTGTATAATGCCTATGTGAATTCAAGGCTGCACTATGGAATCTGTTTCTGGGGAGCATCTAGTGCCGCCAAAGTTATCTTTGTAACACAAAAAAGGGTTGTTCGATGTATGTTGGGCATGAAACCAACTGAATCATGTCGCGGTAAATTTAGATTTCTTGGTATACTTACACTGACTTGTATATTCGTTTATAAAATCTGCAAATATATTTTTGAGAACAAGTCCCAATTTGCTTGTAATAATAGTGTCCATGACCATTTCACACGCAAAAGAAATGAATTTCGATCAGTAAAGTGTAGACTTAATGTAAGTAAAGACTCTCCACAACACCTGGGTTTAAAGCTTTTTAATAGACTGCCTATTTCTATAAAGAATGCACCTAATATGACTACTTTTAAAAGGCATCTCAAAGGTCTCTTAATAGAGAAAGAATATTATAAGCTCGATAGTTTTTTAAATGACTTTGGTTAACTCATGTTTGTTTGTTTTTTTAAATGACTTTGGTTAACCCTTCTTTGTTTGTATGTTTATTTTTTTCTGTGTATACACGTTTTATATGCATCTTCTAATTGGAGTGTTTTAAAATAAATTGTAAGTTTACCACTGTACAACTATTATAGTACACATATGACGCATTCCATACATGTACATGTCTTTGGAAATAAAGGATGTTTATTATTATTATTATTATTATTATTATTAAATGATATGTTTATTAAAATAATAAACTTTATTTTCAATTGAAATAATTTTTGTTTTAATAATAAATTTTATAAACAAGTTTCTGGAACCCCAATGGGTAGTTCAATTTCTCCAATCATTGCCCAACATGTAATGGATGATTTATTAGATCAATGTTAAAATTTTATTAAAAAATTTGTTGATGATATTATTTGTTGTATTCCTAGTGACAAAATAAATGAAATTTTTTTAGTTTATAATAATTACCACCCAAAATTACAATTCACGATTGAAAAAGAAGTTAACAATCAAATACCTTCTTTTAGATACAATGATAATTAAACAAAACAATAATATTCTAATTACCGACTGGTATTTAAAACCTGTCCACTCTAAAAATAATTTTTCTTATCATAGTAATAAAATGAAAATTAATTTAGTTTTAGCTTTAAAAAATAGAATAATAAACCTAGTGCATCCTACTTTAATAACTACAAATTTACACAAACTTAAAGACATTCTTGTAGATAATGGTTATCCAGAAAATTTTCTACAAAAATTGCTTGTTAACATTAGAATTAATAACATCAACAATAATATTCATGATAACATAAATGATATTTCAAATGTTTGTTATGCTTCATTTCTATATATCAAAGAACTCACTCCGAAAATAATTAAATTTTTTTGAAATGAACTTGTAGAATTAGCGCTAAAAAATGTTAAATCTATTGGTAATTTATATTCAAAATTAAAAGATAAAACTATTGCTTCAAATTACTCAAATTTAGTATATTCAATTCCATGTAATAATTGTGATGAAAAGTATATAGGACAAACGTCACAAAATCTAAAAAATAGAATTTCTGAACATAAAAGTGACATAAGACTTCAAAAAAATACTTCTGCTTTATCTGAACATGCATATATTACTGGTCACATACCAAACTTTAATGAAATTAAAATTCTTCATAAAGAAACAAATTCTACGAATAAAAGAACTGAAATTAATGATTTAAGCTCAATTTATTCTTATATATTATCACTAAATAATCGATAATTTTGTACCAATACACCTTGCCATTATTACTAAATTAACATCAAATATCAAGTGTTCCTTTAACACCTCGTAACTTATTTATTTTGAAACAAAGTAGATTGACTTTGATATTTTATGTAATTCTATAAGTTATTCTAATATTTTACCAATTTTTTACAATATTTTTAAAATGTTATAATTGCCAAAATTGAGTTCAACTAGTTTTGATTGTAAGTTGCCACAAAATTGTTATATATTATACATTAGTATATAAAATAATTTTTAGCCCTGACGAAGGTCACGATATACTGACCGAAAGCTTGGACGCAAAACAAATCATCTTTTAATAATTCTTATTGGCTGAATACCCGTTAATTATTTCTACATTCAAACAAATTTATACAGTGTCATAAGGTCTAATGCCTTAGTTCAAGTAAGTGGGATCTGGTTCATTAGGGTTACTTGCTCCATTCACCATTAGCTCTAATCTAATCTTATTGCTGGGATCCTAAGGTATTTTCGACCACTTGTGCTATGCCATTTTTTCGAAGGTGATCTCTGATTTAAAGGACTTTAGACGAATCTAATACAACACTAGGTAGGTCTGTCTGCTACCGCTTCACGACTACCTGTCTATAGTAGTTGTTAGAAGCAAATTTAATAGTTCTTGAAACAATACCTTGGCAATTACAGCATAAACACAATAATTGCATCAATAGGAAAGATCAAAAATAATATTGATTGACCAATAGCAACACTGAGACAGTAACCAAACTGTAACATTCTCTGCCATGTATCGATTGGTCTGATACTTTTCATTTGGGTTATAAACTATGATCAATTGAAAGAAATGATTTATGTTTGTTTTGATTGAACACTTGAAATCAAATGTTGCAGTTTAGGTGTAGTTAACATGTCGAAGCTAAAAAAGATTATGTTAAAACACGTAAAAGTTATAATAAAATTGCATGCCTCCTAAGCCAAATTTCATAATAATTCTTCTGTAACCCAAGATTTTTCACATATTTATTTAACTTGATGACTAGAACTGGAACTATTTCAAAAAAAGAGAAGAGAAGCAAATCGAAAACAGTCTGACCGATGAAAAGTATTATTAAAACAAAACCGCAAAAAAAACTAGCAAAATTCCGATTTAAATTGCGATTTCAAGTTCCCGATCGGTTTTACAAAAGACTAAGAGCGAAATCCCATTCGGAAAATATTATTTTATCCCATCGGACTGAAAAAGGCGATTAAAATTAATCGCTGAAAAGCTCTTTGAGAATTATCTTTCTGCTTTCCGTGTCGATTTTCATGCGGACTAAAATGGCACAATTTTTTTTTGAAAACGACGATCGAAAACAAACGGTCTGCCAGGCAATTAGCATATAATAATGAATTTGGGAATTTGTTAAATGTAAATTTAATGGCAAACGATGTTTTTGAATAAAATAAGATATATAAAATAGATGAGTGTCTAGGTAGATCTTATATTCAAGAGCTCATAAGCGATACAAGGGCAAACCGTAGACATCAGCCATATAATACTATAATTGTTTTTAGCATTGGCACGATCATCCTAATCAACTCAAACTGTCGTATTTAAACAAATCTTTATAAAAATCATTTGTGCTGAAGAAAAGGTAACAGCAAATTGCGATGAGAGTATAGTATGCTAAGTATAGATTGGTAAATTATTTGTAGACATATCAAGTCAAGGAGGTGTTGAATGCTATGTTGGGGTTTGGAATCTTCAGCTAAAACAGAGTTGTATCAATTAATCAGTTAATCAATTATTCTAAATATGACGAAATATGTAAGATGTAAGAGTCAAATAGTAATATATTTCAAGTTGTATATCGAACTAAAAGAAAATATATGCGGAATGAACCTTTGATCTCTAATGTTCATATGTATAAAAATACGTCTCGAATTTAGAAAAAGGATGAAGAAAATATATCTTCAATATTCAATTAAGCAAAAGTTCTTTATCAAATTGAAATAATTCATCCCACACCTGACACCAAATAATGTAATGACATCGTACTTGTTGCTTTTGATACTCGTATCGCTAGTACTGGCATATTATAATCGATTCAATATTCACACAAGTAGATTA
>JAEQML010073837.1:0-14736 GCA_016904865.1 Pissodes strobi | reverse complement strand
TTGCCTTGTGTGGGCACCTCGGGGTTACAAGCTGAAATTTTCACAGAATGAATTGGTTTTATTATATGAATTCAAAATCCGAAGGTAGTCAAAAATTAGAACGGGCCAAAGGGCAGTATACCTGAAAATCGAGATTATTATATGAACTTGTAGGATATTAATTTATAAATGTTTTCATATAAAATTCATCTACATTTTTGTACAAATTATATTTTTTATCATTGCTTGAAATATGCAGATTACATTGGCCCTTACGGCAAAATAAATAAAAAAATTGAGATCTCCCTTCCAACCTGGGCAAAATTTGATTGAAATATACTCATTTTTGTATTCACCTCGTTTTCTCTCCGAAATGAAGGCTCAAATCAAAAAAAATTCTTGCAAAAAGTTTGCCTTAAATATCTAGAATATATAGGTGCAAGAATACATTTTTTTTCTCAAACAGTAATGGAAAAATAGAATTAAATGTAAAAAAGTAATTTTTTTTCTAGCCGCCACCGTCGGATCTCGCGCTGCCCCAGTAGTCCCGCATCTCACTTTTCTTCATAGCTGCCTCTCTCTCTCTCGCCTATTGTACACTATAATAAGTGGTTTTACACATTACGGGTTAGAATACTAATAATAATAATAGCTATTATTATTTGAATAAAGGCAATGAAGATATTTTCGATTATAATGAAATTTATTTTTCTTATACGCTGGCTGCTAGGCAATAAAACAGTAGAAAAAAAATCATATACTTAATGCAACTGCTATTAAAAAAAAGAACTAGCTTTTATTCAAAATAGAAAAACTCAAAATGTAAAAAAAAATCTTTATAATATCAAAATCTATTTATCTTCACTGTCTGTATCTTCTTCAGGAATAGACACAATGACTTGAATATTGCCTTCCAGTATTTTTTGTGCCTGATCCTATGCAACCTATTTAATTTCTTCTACGTGTACAAGCTTGCTTCCATACAATCTAATAAAAAATTATTTGTTTAAGTTTTATTATGTACTTATTTACATCCACATGCAATAAATACTTTGACATCCACAACAGTGGAATTTATTTATCCACTCTGTTTTTAATAAAAAAAAACAGTTAACGAAATTAGAGCACTCATGAAACGAATTTCAAGTTCGCAACTATAGTGAGGATTTACCAATATTCTTGATAAGAAAACAAATTGCGAACCAATTGACAACAAATTATTATCCTCTATAGTCACGAAGAAGCTGATACTTGGATTTTGTTACATATACTCTCTGCTAAACATTGTATGTATTTGACATGCATAATGGACTCCACGCCGGCGGAACTACGCAAAGCTCTCTGCCGTCTTCCGAGAAATAAAGCTCCCGGCCCGGATAGCATTCCGAACATAATCCTTAAAAAGTTACCTAAAAAGACACTCATCCATCTATTGCATATAATTAATGCGGTAATCAGGCTGCAACACTTCCCCAAACCCTGAAAAGCAGCGTGCGTTATTCACTTCCCGAAACCGGGAAAAGATCCTACGCTAACATCCTCCTACCGACCGATAGCCCTGTTGAATACCCTCGGGAAGGTGGCTGAAAGGCTAATCTTGCCGAGGCTTAACAGGGCTGTCGAGCGACTGAATATCATCCCCCGCCCCGGGAACAGTTCGGTTTTCGCGGCAGACATGGCACTGTCATGCTTGCCGCGAAAATCGCAACTGATGTCTATGAGAGTTTTAATAACAGACAATCTACTGCGATGCTATTACTGGATATCGAGAAGGCGTTCGACAGGGTATGGCACGAGGGGTTGCTTTTTAAACTGTTAGCAAAATACAGCCTACCGCTGCACCTTATATCACTCATCGAATCCTACCTTGCCGGACGCACCTTCGTTACCAGAATAGGAAAGCACACGTCTGCAAGCAGGAGACTGCGAGCAGGCGTGCCACAGGGCACAGGGGTCCTTTCGCCGCTGCTTTTCAATCTTTTTATAGCAGATTTTCCGTCACATCCTGAAACCCGTACCGCCCTATTCGCCGACGATACGGCGATTTATTCCCAGAATCCCATAGCGGAGGTGGCTAAAGCAAGATTAGGCGATCATATGACTGAGCTTATTCCCTACTATGAAAGGTGGAAGATCGCCCTGAATGCGAGTAAGACTGAGCTCATCATTATTACTCGTAAAAAGAAGGATATCGATGTTGCACCTCTCATGATAGGGAATGCACCAATTACACCGAAAGCCCAGATAAAGTATCTAGGATTAACCCTGGATAATAAGCTAAACTTTAGCAAACATGTATCTGCAATCATCGCAAAAAATGAAGGCATTAAAAAAGGCCTAAACATACTTGTCGCAGGCAAGTCTTACCTTAGCCCAATAAACAAACTGACTCTTTACAAATCGGTAATAAGACCAGCGCTCCTATTTGGTGCCCCGGTGTGGTGCTCTGTGGCCAGGACTCACCTGCGAAAACTGCAGGTATTGCAGAACAGGTACCTTAGAGCGGCGTTCTCCCTGACACTGCGTGATCGTGTCAGGATTGAGGATTTGCATGCGTGGGCCAGAGTTGAATACGTTGCGGATTACGTCAACGACCTCGCATGCAAATTCTATGATCACCAGATTAAGGAATCGCCGCTGAAGGCCCATATCGCCGACAGGAGATATGACCCAGAGCACCCCATCACGCACGGTACTATATATCGAGAGACTACCTTATTTTATAGGCAGTTAAGACCGCCATAGTATAACACCACACATAATTTTGCAATGTACAATCACTACCCTTAAAATTCCAGCTTTTCACATCTTTTCATTGACTTTTTAATCGCTTTTCAACATTCTGAAAAGTCAGCAAGTATCAGGAGAGCAGGAGCACATCGCCTTCGCGGGCTTGTATACCCCTGCTTCCTGATTGGCCAGCCTACCATGTTAGGACATGGGGGCGGGGCTTGTTAGAGGCACGATTCCTATTATAAATAGGAACCGCCACTCGCTGCGCCACTTGACTTCTGCCCACCGAAGCATCCTTGATCCGTAGCCTGAACCGCAGGATGCACTCCATTTACCTAGATGTTATGATAGCTTACTGGAGTTGTCTTGTAAATGCAAGCCATTAATATTTTGTATATAGTCTTGTATATAATGTGCATGTTGTATATAGTGTGCTGTCCCAGTTTTAATATTATGAGCTCCTGCTCCACGAGGGCAGTTCAAGCATGGTTTTTGCTAATGTTTCCATGCATAACCAACCCTATAATAAAATATCACACGTAAGAATGCACTCTCTAACTCCAGCTCCGGCTAATTCAGAACGCAGCGACATTGAAGGGTATTCCCACGTAATGTACAAGTTGCCAGCAGTACTACTGCCCTTAGTTTTAAGTAGACTAATACAACAGCCCCCTATGGGTGTCATTTTGGTAGGCCACGGCGTTGATTGAACAACGCCAGGCAAAACTACCAATTTTAGTAGATAATAAAATATCTAAGACGTACTTAGGCTAAGTTTTGTAGCTCAATGTATCAAAATAACCAAAATAAATCATGTCAAGTCAATGGACTCCAATGACATTGATAATGTACTTGTACTTCTGGTACATTTTAAAAATATATACTTCTAAAGAATTTGAGTAAAATGTGGAAGAGGAAATTCGGTGCGATCTGTGGCCGTTCATGATATCAACCTAGAGGAAAAACTTGCAAACAAATTACCTGCATTTCATGCTCTAACGGGTTGTCATACAACTAGCCTGTTTTCAGGATTAGGAAAAATAAAATGTTGGAAAATTTATCTAAATTATTCCGATTATTTAGCCGGTATTGGGGTCCAGGAATTTTCAGATGTCATGTTCAATAACATAAAGAAATTTATCATAAAATTATTTTCAGCAAATCCAAACATTTCGTCTATTAATATTTTAAGGACACTATTGGCCTCTTCATCGCTAATTGAAAAAACTAGCCCCTACAAAAATAGTTTAAAATTTCACAGTCTGAGAGCACATTATCAAACTAAGGTGTGCTTCAGTTCTTTAAAACCAAATCCCCTATTACCAGAGGTGACAGAATGCGAATGGAAATTTGAGGAGGCAGGTGATATCCAAGTATTATCCCCAATTTTAACAACACTTCCAGCATTTCCTTCGGATGCAAAAGTATTTATTGCATGTGGATGTAAAAAAGATAAATTATTATTAGATTAAATAGGTACATAATAAAATTTAATCAAATAATTTTTTATTGGATTGTATGGAAGCAAACCTTGTACAAGCCTTAAAACTTGTACACGTAGAAGAAATTAAATAGGTTGCATAGGATCATGCAAAAAACTTTCTGGAAGGCAATATTGAAGTTATTATGTCTATTCCTGAAGAAAGTAGAGACAGTGAAGATGAATAGATTTCGATATTATAAAGATTTTTTTTACATTTTGAGTTTTTCTATTTTGAATAAAAGCTAGTCCTTTTTTTAATAGCAGTTGCATTAAGTGTACGATTGTGTTTTTACTGCTTTATTGCCTAGCAGCCGGAGTATAAGAAAAATAAATTTTAGTATAATCGACAATGTCTTCATTGACTTTATTCAAATAATAATAGCTATCATTATTATTAGTATTCTAACCCGTAATGTGTAAAACCACTTATTGTATTGTACAATAGGCGAGAGAGAGAGAGAGAGAGAGAGAGGCAGCTATGAAGAAAAGTGAGATGCGAGACTACTGGGGCAGCGCGAGATCCGACGGCGACGGTCGCGGCTAGAAGAAAATTACTTTTTTTACATTTAATTATATTTTTCCATTACCATTTGAGAAAAAATAGTATATTGTGTAATTAGGAGGAAAAGCAAAATATTCCTGGACGACTCTGGTAGTTGCAACACAGGAGTCCAGGAATGTGCTTTTCCTACGAGTTGCACATATTATTTTTTATCCTATCGAAATTAATTAGAATACATACTTATAAAAATAGAGCCGAATATTACTCTAAATAAAAACGGTGTTTTAAATTTAAACTCAACATAATATCAAGTTTTGAATGAAGTTTATTACGTAGCTACGGAAACTACAGCTAAATGTTACTTTTGATAGACGTCAGATTTGACAAACAAGGCGTTTGAATATGACAGAAATGTTACATTCCCGGCCTAGGACGGGAATGTTATATTCCCGGACAGTTATTTTCTATTCTTGTACAGTTATTGCATGTTGCCAAGCAACGAATACAATATACTGGAATCATGACTTTTGCGGTGAGAAAACACATCGGAAATGTGTCGTTTTTCATCCGATCGGATAAAAAATGTATTCTTGTACCTATATATTCTAGATACTTAAGAAAAACTTTTTGCAAGAATAAATTTTTTTGATTTGAGCCTTCATTTCGGAGAGTATGCGAGCTGGATACAAAAATGAGTATATTTCAATCAGATTTTGCCCAGGATCGAAGGGAGATATTTCAATTTTTTGATTTATTTTGCAGTAGGGGCCAATGAATCTGCATATTTTAAGCAATGATAAAAAATATAATTCGAACAAAAATGTAGATGAATTTTATATGAAAAAATTCATAAATTAATATCCTACACGTTCATATAATAATCTCGATTTTTAGGTATACTGCCCGTTTGCCCGTTCTAATTTTTGACTACCTTCGGATTTTGAATTCATATAATAAAACCTTCATTCTGTGAAAATTTCAGCTTGTAACCCCGAGGTGCCCATAAAAAATCATTTATAGAAGGCTTTTACTGCGTTGAGCACTCTACTATTAGTTAGAATTAAATATCAAGTCTCTGTAGTTATATTAAATAATAAAAATATGAGATGGAAACTCACCTGTATCTTAACAAAGAAAACAAGCACCTCTGACGCTTAGTGCTAGACAGGAAGTGGCGGGCTCAACCAAATCTTCTCTGAGTTGTATCTCTAAACTGACAACCAGGCGCATTCGTAAAGGTGGAGGTAAGGAATTAAAGAAGACCATACATATCGCGAACTTTTTCACAATTTATTAGAAGCCTTAATATTTCAAGATATTTACCTAATATGCCAATAATTGGTACAGTGCCGATGATAGGCACTTTTACCTTATTATGAAAAATATCGTTCATTACACGTCCAGAAACAGCTTTTCCCGTGCTTGCGCGACTTCCGGTGTTCGGTTACCCCTCACACCAGAAATTGTCGTGCGCGCACCGGAAAAGCCTAGTTTCCGGACTGGTAATGAAATATACTATTAAAACGTGTGTTTTATTTTTTTTTTATTTTGCAGGGTTTTTAATGAAGAGCATTAATTTAATCTAGTCCGGATTAACAGTACTGCGGCCATGTTTGCCGTCGTTGTTAGTAGAAATCCCATTCAAAGCGGTATCGCAGTTTTTGCTAGTGAGCCTTGACATTGAACAATTGTTATTTATCATAGCAGCCAGTCAACAAAAGTAGTGTCGAAAAGAGATTCTTTTCGACACTCGTTTGCGTGTCAAAATGGAATTTGAAAGCAAAATAGAAACACACTTTTAAACCGTTAATAGTCGGCCATTTTTAAAAATAACTATATCATTAGCTATATTTTTGAGAAGAGGACGGAAAATATTTAAAGATATACAGGGTGTTTTATTTAAAATAACAAAGTTGCGTTATATCTGAAAAGAGCCATCTTGTTTTTGGCATTTCCGGTTGTCAAAACAAAATGACGTATGCTTGAAATAAAACTTTCGGTAAAATGAATATATTTTCCTAACAAGTGCGGAAAGTGATACTTTCCTGCACGCGATTGCCGTCGAGTGCGGGAAAGGCACTTTACGCATGAGTTGGGAACATTATTTTTTCTACGACCGTATACAAGTTTAAAAAGCATATTAAAAGGTCAAGGTAAAAGTGACAATGTTAAACGATGTTGACATTCAGAATAGTGCTTTATTATTAACTCGTAAATCGAAAAGATTCAATGTAGAATTACAGAGACAAATTAAGTTAAGTTAAACTAAAGTAACTAATCTCAAGGTGAATTATTACTAATTATTATGAATACTAATGACTTAAAACTTTGACGTCTTGATGACATACCTTGGTTGTCATAGCAAATCTACCATGCCAAACCATCTGACACAGCTTAGTTTAATTGTTTTGTGAATTGACAAAAAAAATCAATAAAATGTAATGTCATTATTTTCCCGCACTAGTGCGGGAAAAATGCGTGAGGGAAAGCGGGTAAAACCGCACGGTCGTATAAAAAATATGACGTACCTTTATATCTTTAGACATTGCCCAGATATTCAAGATTAAAATGGGTCAAAATATGGCTGGACACTTATTTCGTTACGTTTTATTAAATATAATACTGAATTATTATGAAAACATAATATTGCTTTTTAGTTGTAATGTATCGTGTATAATAAAGAGTACATATATTCATACTGTCACGGCTAGTAACCATCCGAATGTTTTTGCTACCCTATGACACTGCGTGTCTATGTATGACTCATTGCTGGCCGGCCGCGAAGATTCAGGAACGTTAGATTTATCTCGATGCCCTGGTCAAGAATCATATAGAGTGGTCTCGCTTCTTCCCGAGTATTCGTGATACATTTGAGATTGTATATAAGGAGCAGACCTAAAGCGTGTGGAGCTAGTTAAGCATTGAGTGTTGAATTTTAAAGAGCTTTTAGTTGTAAAGTTATAAGAGTAGTTTAGTGTGTTTAGTTGTATACAGTGGTAGAGAATAATGAGATTATTAGTTTAAAGTAGTAAAAGTTGTAGTTTTTTCAGAACCCACGGGAAAAACGTAACACTTGGTGTCAGAAGTTGGATTGTGAAGGGACCGGACTTGTGAAGTATTTTTCGAGCAAAGAAGCGGGTACAAGTACGTCAAAGAGACAGTTTTTTATTGGTGGATTCTGTGAACATTCTATGGTCAATACGAGGCAACAAACGGTAGAAATGGAGCAAATAAATAAAATGTGGGCCGATTTCATGGAAAATCTAAATGCTGAGAGGCGAGCGGATCGGGAAAAGGATGAACGTAAAAGGCAAGCAGAATGGGACCGGCTTCAGAGAATTTTTCAAGACCAAGAAGAGAAAAGGCAATCGGAACAGGTCGACCGGCTTTAGAAAATTTTGCAAGACCAAGAAGACAAAAGGCAGGCAGAACAGGACCGGCTTCAGAAAATCTTACAAGACCAAGAAGATAAAAGGCAAATAGAGCAGGATCAACTTCAGAAATGGATGCTGGATGTAGTTGTAGGCGAGCAAGGAAAATTACAGAAAATATTGGACGAAAAATTTAAAAAAGAAGTAGACAATATACAAAAAGAAGTTGGAAACGTACAGAAAGAAATGAAGAATCTTCAAGCAGATAACAGCAATGAAGCTTTGGGTAGAGCCCTAGAAATCGAGACGGCCTGTAATATCTCTAAGCCAGCAATCAGGGGCGTATCCATCCAGGAAGAAAAGCTGACGAACAGTTGTGAATTAACTGAGATGAGCGGTATTTTGAAGAAATTGACCGAAGTTCTTCAGGCCAGGGGAAGATTCCGGGAGCCACTAGAAGTTAGGCCATATAACCGTAATGCTATAAATCAGTGCTATAGATGTGGCAAGACTGGACATTTGAAAAGGGACTGTCAAGTACAGATATTCCGGCTGCCACTAGAAGTTAGACCATGTAACCGAAATGCTATAAATCGGTGCCATAGATGTGGCAGGACTGGACATTTCGAAAGGGACTGTCGGATACAAAGATTCAGGGAGTCACTAGAAGATAGGTCACGTAACCAAGATGTTTCAAATCAGTGTTATATATGTAGCAAGACTGGGCATTTCAAGAGAGACTATCCAGTACAACTACGGTCTACATCTCCATCCAGAGACGCTAACAGTTCAAAGTCAAGTCAGGAAGGGTTAAAACAATATAACTTTAAGGCTAAGCACAGAGAAGGAGGATGGCATAACAATACAGACGCCTTATCCAGAAGATCATGCGAGGATAATTATAAACGTTGCCAAAGAATAGACCAACGAGAAAGAATCACTCCCATTAGGCAAACCAAGTTTGAGGTTGATCAGCAGTGGACCACAGAGCAACTAAAGAAAGATCAGGTTGAGGATAGTGAAATAGCACTACTGCTAAAAGCTAAAGAAGAACATCAACCGAGACCAAGCTGGAGAGATATTTCAACTAAGGGATCTACTTTTAAATCTCTGTGGGCTCAGTGGAACTCCCTGATAGTTGAAAATGGACTCCTTAAACGAGCCTGAGAAAGCGCCGATGGAAAAGTAGTGAAGACACAGTTAGTGGTACCAAGGAGGAAGATATCAGAAGTTCTGGAAGAAGCTCATAATGGAAAGCCTGGTGCTCATCTCGGAGTGAATAAAACGATTGACAAGATCCGCGACAGATTTTACTGGATCAACTACTGCCAGGATGTAAAATCGTGGTGTCGGCAGTGCTCAACCTGTGTCGCAAGTCAAGGTGTCAAAACAAGATCCAGGGGAAAAATGAAACAGTATAATGTGGGCCTACCGTTTGAACGTATCGCCATTGACTTAGCAAGCCCTTTTCCAGAAACAAATAATGGTAACAAGTACATTTTAGTGGCAATTGACTACTTCAGTAAATGGCCTGAAGTATTTCCTATCCCCAAACAAGAAGCTGTTACCATAGCAGAGGTCCTCGAGAATAACCTGTTCAGTAGATTTGGTGTTCCGTTAGAGCTGCACTCAGATCAAGGACGCAACTTCGAATGTAAGATTTTCCAGAAAGTCTGTGTATTACTCAACATCCACAAAACACGGACTACAGCCTTACATCCACAATCAGACGGAATGGTTGAGCGGTTTAACAAGGCCATTGAAGAACATTTGTCAAAGGTCGTAGATGAACATCAGAAAGATTGGGACTAACACATACCAGTATTTTTGATGGCATATAGATCAGCAGTCCATGACACGACAGGATTATCACCAGCCATGGTTTGACTTGGAAGAGAACTCCGGTTACCCTGTGACCTATTATTTGGAACGCCAGACAACCAGGATATGGAAATTCAGGACTATGGGATCTATCTTAAAGAAAAGTTACTATCTATAAGAAAAGATAAAATATGGAATTCAAAAGAAATAATGACTGAAATTTAAAATTCAAAAGAAATTTATTAAATTACGTTCCAATTCAGTGACTCTCGGTAAATCAAAATAAAAGATAACTTGAATTTGATAATAAATAGAAAAATAGAGGTACAGGGTTATCCAACGAGGACTAGACAAGGCGATTTTTTGACTTTCCCTGTACTTTTATAAAAAAAAACTGAAATAGCCATCTTATGTAATTTTCTCCCGCGAATTCCAATATGTTCAGCAAAAAAAAACAATTGAACATCAAATAAAAGTGCTAGCTTAGTTTGATATTTTTTTAAATGGAACACCCTGTATATTACTACATTTTTGGACTCTCTAGAGATATCTTAACACATTTCGTGTGTAATATCCTACACCTATCTTTAGCTGTTTACCAAATATTAACAGTTGAAAGTCGGACATTTTGACACTTTGACAGGCTCTAAAATCTAAACCGCACGAGATCAAAGAAAACGGTTTCCACATTCCTATCTTGGATTTTCATAAGCTATGGAATGATAGTAACTTTGCATTTAACCGGAGGCTAAAAAGTTCCGGTTAATTTTATCCACAGGTTAAATTCAAAGATACTGCCATTCGATAGGTCATGAAAACTTAAGAGAGGAATGTGCAAACCGTTTTCTCTGATCTTGAGCAGTTTAGATTTTGGAGCTTGTCAAAGTGTCAAAATACCCGACTTTCAACTGTCAATATTTGGTAAACAGATAAAGATAGGTATAGGATATTATATACAAAATGTGTTTAGATTTTTCTAGAGAGTCTAAAAATGTAGTAATATACAGAGTGTTCCATTTAAAAACATATCAAAATGACCCCTAGCGCTTTTATTTGATGTTCAATTGTTTTTTTGCTGAACATATTGGAATTCGCGGGAGAGAATTACATAAGATGGCTATTTCAGTTTTTATATAAAAGTACAGGGAACGTCAAAAATCGCCTTGTCTAGTCCTCGTTGGATAACCCTGTAGAGGGTTATTCATTATATTTTGACACCCACCTGCAGCCGTAATTACAGGTAATACAAAAAAAACTTAAATTCAAAAGTTGTATGGTTTTTAATATATTATCTTTTAGAAATGTCAAAAGGAAAAAAATTGCCTGTCAAATGTCAAAAAACCGCATAACCTTAATTTTTTTAAATGGAACACCCCGTATATTATTTCATATTTGGATTGTGCGAAAAAGTCTAGACATATTTCATAAATAATGTCCTATACCTATCTCTAACCGTTTTGGAAATATTGACAGTTGAAAATCGACCATTTTCCAAGTTTGACAGCTTGTAAAATCTAAACGGCTAAAGATGGGACAAAACGGTATGCACTTTCCTATATTGGTTTTTCATAAGCTATCGCATGACACTAACTTTTTATTTAACCAGAGGTTAAATTTATCCGGAATTTTTTAACCTCTGGTTAAATCTAAACTTAGTGTCATACGATAGCTTATGAAAAACCAATATAGGAAAGTGCAAACCGTTTTGTTCTATCTTAAGCCGTTTAGATTTTACAAGCTGTCAAACTTGGTAAATGGTCGATTTTCAACTGTCAATATTTCAAAAACGGTTAGAGATAGGTATAGGACATTATTCATGAAATATGTCTAGACTTTTTCGCACAATCCAAATATGAAATAATATACAGTGTGTTCCATTTAAAAAAATTAAGGTTATGCGGTTTTTTGACATTTGACAGGCAATTTTTTTCTTTTGACATTTCTAAAAGATAATCTATAAAAAGACACACAACTTTTGAATTTAAGTTTTTTTTTTGTATTACCTGTAAGTACGGCTGCAGGTGGGTGTCAAAATATAATGAATAATCCTGTACATACAATCTCTAATAACGAGTCTTATAACTCAAAATAAGTAATTGCTAATACTTTTTATTTCGGCCCTTGGCACATAAACGATAATTGAGCGTAATTACGCATCAATTAATTAAAGATAAAAATAAGATAATCACTATCTCGCATCGAGATAGAAATTTAGATAAAAGATGAAAAACCAGATTATTTTACATATGTGAGATTAACCTATCATAAATGGAAAGTAGTGTCGTTACATCAGTGTTGAGACGAGACAGGGCGAGTGCTAATAATTATATACTTGATGTAACAAATAAGGTGAAAATTTAATTGAATAAGCCTGAAAAGAAAAAATATTAAAACCATCAAGGGAAAATTCGGAGAAATTCTACTGAAAAGTCAGTTTACTACCTTTGCAGGAATCTATAGAATTTACTCCCAGAAGTCATCCAAATAATACTGTTTAATTTGAATGGAAATACGTAAAATAATGTGCGTGACCACTAAACGATGAAATAATTACGTTCTCCGTAAATTTGGACTAAGCCTCTTTTAAATTACATGAATTTGATTAGTTAGAGACGCAAATATTCACCAATAAATCGGTATTCTTACCCAACGGTCACGACAATAATTAAAAATTATATTATGTTAGATATAAGCTAATAAAAAATGGAATATTACAATGCTAAATTCTTGTTTTAGTCGAATTAGACTAAACGAATCATAAACAAATATTAGTGATGTATTTAAAAATTAAAGAATTAGTTAAATATACTGCAAGATGAATTAAAGATTTCAAGATTTCAAAGAGTTCAAATCAGCACTTACCCGTCAAGCGTCTCGGCACAAGATAAACGACCTCGCTTTCAAAATTTTAGACGTTCGACAAATTATTCTTGCCGCTGTATTATTGGCTAATTTATATCATGTGATTACTATTATAAATCACGCAGCGTCAAGCTATAGAAATACCCAATATTAAATATAGCAATCTATAGTAAATTAAATTCATGAATTTTAGGTATAAAATAGCGTACTGCACTTCCTAAAATAGCTAACCACACGAAATAAACCCATTCGTGAATAGATGTCACAGATGTCACTGGCGACCTAAACATTAAATGCATTTTAAGATCCTTTACAGGCGTAGACGACTATATCAAAATCGGCATCTCCTATTGGTCGATCCGCATGGCCCTCCGCTCGCTTCGCTCGCTAAAGGAGCTCAAGAGAAGGAAACTAACCAAGTGCTAACCCAAACTAACCCAAGACATACCCAAAATCAAGAATAAAACTGTTTACAAACATAATATTAAAAATTAAAAAATAATTAAAAAAAGCCTGAACCCGTGCCGTTCAGGTGGGACCCAACTACTAAACCTCTCGACCACGAGAGCTCTTGCGACAAATTGATTGCATCACGAAGACATATTGCAATACGAGATGGATCGATCAATAGGAGAGGTCGATTTTGATATAGTCGTCTACGCCTGTGAAAGATCTTAAAATGCACATTAAATATCCAAAATCATTTGCTATTGAACCGAAATTTTAGTGTATCGTAAGTGTAATAAACCCATTTGTGAATTGATGTCACTGGCAACTTAAATCCCAAATATCGAAAATCATTCGTAATTGAACTGAATTTTTACTGTAGCGGAATAATCATATATTCCATTACACGTGTATAGAATTCAACGTAGCACCAGAAGCAAACTGAAAGTTGTTCACCTCGACTGGCTGAAAGCATATAACGGACATGAAGTGGCTGATCGGGACGATCAGGTTTAAAAGGGATGCATTGTCACGGCTAGTAACCATCCGAATGTTTTTGTGCCACCCTATAAAACTGGCCTTGCGTGTCTATGTATGAGTCATTGCCGGCCGGCCGCGAATATTCAGGAACACTAGAATTATCTCGATGCCCTGGTCGAGAATCACATAGAGTGGTCTCGCTTCTTCCCGAGTAATCGTGATACATTTGAGATTGTATATAAGGAGCAGACATAAAGCGTGTGGAGTTAGTTAAGCATTGAGTGTTGAATTGTAAAAGTTATAAGAGTAGTTTAGTGTGTTTAGTTGTATACAGTGGTAGAGAATAATGAGATTATTAGTTTAAAATAGTAAAAGTTGTAATTTTATCAAAACCCACGGTAAAAAGTAACAATACGATGCATCTTTTGTTTTTTTCTTGTTCACCTTTTTGACAACATTGTGCAAAACTAATAATAACAATGATATTTGAGGTGCTTTATTTAAATATTTACGGTCAAATTCAGCATCTCCTTAAAAGCACTTTTAACAAAAAGCATTTCTAAATTGACATTTATGTTAAAGGTTAATTAATGATTCAAATAGCAGTTTTTGGCAAGTATACTTTTAAAATTGACGCCAAAACCCCTTTTTTAGCTAAAAGGGGATTCTGAATACAGCTATTACTATCTATGCCTTATTTAATAATCTATTTGTAAATAATTTGTTTTTATTTTACATTATTGCCAAAACAATGAATACATAGAAAAACAGATTATGTATTTGGAAGTTAAAATTAAGGTAACGTTTTATCTGAGTTTAATATTGTGAAATGTTTCCTTGTCATTTAAATAATCAGAATAACAAACGACAATGCTGGTAAGTAAATAGTTCCTGGGAAAAAAATTAAATAAAATTGTCTGCTTTAAATATTATCAGTAAAAATTCCATTATTTGAAGTGGCTTTACATTGTGCAACGTTGTGGCTTATTGCCGTTCCTACGGGGCTTTTGTTGAAATCCCTATTTAGTTAAAAAAAAGCGTGCACGCAAAAACAATGA